>JAOTQR010000045.1:854031-878963 GCA_025774065.1 Solanum ossicruentum | reverse complement strand
GTTTAAAGAGTCATTTTGCTTTATTCCATCATACCCCAAAGCCAAAAAATAGTGAATCTTTGGCTCCATCCGAAATTGATGGAATGAAGCCTTGGGGAAGAAAACTTGAAAACCCTGGCCTTGTTCTTAGAAGTTCTTGAGAACCTCTTTTGCCTTAAAGAACTTGAGAGTGTAGAATGATGAAATTAGGACTTGAAGGCTATTATAGGTTCCTTTCCATCCCCAAAACGACATAGTTTAGGAATAGATTTGTTGTAAAAGACAAAACTACCCCCCCCCCCCGAATTAAAACTGCCAAAGTTGACCTACGAGACCCTAATTATGAGTTGTAGATTGACTTACAGGCCGTAAGTCCCCTCGTCTGATGGCACACTTGAGAATCCTGAAATCTGACCTTCATTGAATTGAAAACCACAACAAACAACACGAGCCGAGCAATTACTTACGAGCCGTGATTGGACTCGTAGAGTCATTTCACACTTAGCCAAATTTTCACCTTATTCCTAACCTCATTCAACGAAACCTTATACTAGCTGTATCACAATTCACGAGCCATCTAATAACTCGTAAATCATCTTCTTGAAAACTTTAAATTTCCTTCATGTTTGGGGTCTCACTCACAAACTTGTTTACGAGTCGTAAGATACCCTACAGACTATAACTCGGTCCATGGGTTACCCCACACTTGGTAACTTTTTCCCATCCTGAAGTTTTATGTTTAAGAACCAATCCTACCGGCCGTAAACAACTTACGAGCCGTAAGTGGTCCCGTAAATCAAGTTCTCAGTTACTTTTCAAGCCAACTTTTCTGCATTCAAGGACTCTTGCTATAGCCTAGCGCGAGAAAAGAGTCATTTATACCATTGCTAACAAGATTCTTTTAGCAGGTAATGGAAATATTCTAAGTATTCCATTAGTTATACATCAATGTTCCAATAAAAATGTTTCTCTGAGTCTCTTACTCTAACAAGTAACACCTACATTGGGGAAAACTTAGATTCAAACTTGCCGTTCTAAATCACATCAATTTCAAATAAGACAGTTTGATGGTTTAGAGCATACATATATAGTTGTAGTACAGCAAGATTTACATGCATTTTCTAAACCCTCTCCAGGGATCAATCACCTCCAACAAACAGAACAATGTATTGGTAACAACTAATTCTCGAAAAAATTAGAGGAAAAAAGAAAAACTAATGTGGATAAACATCAGATTACAAACCAAAACTAACCATCAAAAATAAAATATACGTCAAGGATCGCCGAGAAAAAAGTAGAAGCCAATTGAAGTTGATATAATGAATACAAAGATCAGATTTTTTGAAAAGAAAAAACAAATAATTCGTGTTAGTTATTGTTGAAAAGATATAAGGATATCAACATGATTTCATCACTGTTGATCAGAGCCTAGCATGTTGAGAGCCTTGAGTATGAATGTGTAGGTAAAAGCATCCTCCTGGAGCTTCTCAAATCTGCATCAGACACGGAAGGTTAAAACTATGAGAAGACTAGATATGCAATTTTCTCTTTGCTCCTTTCTATTTTATTTTTATTCTTGCAGCAAAATCACCAACAGGTGAAAGGAACTCTACATAGTTTAGTTTGAAAGTGGAATTGATTATGAGAAAAACACATCCGATGATCGTGAACTATATTGTGCCATGGTTCAAACAATAAAATCCGAAAGTTAGAGGATAAAAACAAGGAGGCATGTGTCTATCATCAAGAAACAATTCAAATTCATATTAGAGCAATACCCTATCCACCTAGTGAGGAGACTGGTGGAGCAGTATAGGGAGATGAAGAGAGACTTACATATGGTAATCATTGACCTAGAGAATGCTTACGATGAAGCCCCGAAGGATATTTTATCGAGATGCTTACAGGTTAGAGGTGTATCCATGGCTTACACTAACGTGACCCAGTGTTATCAAAGGCGCTCACCTTTGCGCCTTCGGCGAATGGCAAGGCGAGGCGAGGCCAAGTCGCCTATTACAGCCGTGGAGAGGCGCATTTCTAAAAGGCGACGAAAGGCGATATAAAGACGAGAGGCGACGGGGCAAGGCAAGGCGCCATAGGATTTTTATTTTAAAAATACCCCTGATTTAATAATAAAAAAGAACTCATAGGCTTTATTTGGAAAAAAGAAACTTTTGTGCGACTCTTCTCCATTGCAGCGAGGCCAACGACCCAGTTAAGTTATTCTTTCTTCTTTTCTTTTTCTTTCTTCTCCAGTCCCAGTGACCCAGTAGCTTCTTTTTTTTATTTCCTTCTTCTTCTTCTTCTTTCTTACGTTTTGCTCTGTTTCAATGACCCAATAGATGTGAACTTCTCTATTTTTTTTCTTTTTGCTTGTAACTCTGTTTCAGCAACTCAATTCACTGGATCAGTGGACTGACAGCCAACTGCATTTCTGCCAAAAAAATTTTTTAAAAACAATTGTAATATTTCTATATTAATTTCTGCCCTATACAATTTTGTTTTATACTAATTAATGTAATATTAATTTGTCAATGAATAGTGTGATTTCAATGGCGTCTGATCATAGCAAAAGGGACATAGGATAGACTTATGGTATGCAAGGGCCAACAAAAGATTCAATTATTTGTATGTTTTGTAAAGTCACTTATAATGGTGAAATTACTCGACATAAGCAACATTTGATGAGTGGAAAGAGAAATGTAAAATAATGTCCAAGCTGCCCGAAGTTAGAGAAGAAATAAGGGCGTATATGGAAAATAAAATGACGAATAATTCAAAATATCAAATGAGGCAGCAAGAAGAACCCATGATTAATGTTGATTATGATGATGATATGGATGAATATGATGAAATGATGCCTCCCTCAAATTCTCAAAAGATGTCTTCTAGTGGAAGCGCATCATTCACGGGGAGGAATGTGACGAAAGGCCCTCTTAATCTGTATTCTTCTCAAAAATCACAATAGAAGGAAGGCTTTGAAAAGGGAGTGGGTTTTGATGAAACAAGAAAATTCTAAGGGAGTGTGTGGTAAGTGCTTTTGCCTTGTGGATGTATGATGCTGAGCTCCCTTTTAATTGCGTTAATCACAAATTTTTGGACAAGTTTATTGAGGCAGTACAACAACATGGCCCCCCCCGAATGAGGTCTCCTACTTTCCATGAAGTAAGAGTTACTCACCTTAAAAAGAAGGTGAAGTACACAAAATTATTGATGAGCATAGAGTGCAATGGACAAAGTTTGGATGTTCCAGTATGATGGACAAATGGACAACACAAAATGGCAAAATGATCATTAATATTTTGGTGAATTCTCGAATTGGTAGTGTACTCAATTCTATTGATGCTAGAAATGAATCTACCGATACTACTAAAATGTTCAACTTTTGAGAGCATTATTAAAAAGATCGGGCCGAAAAATATTGTATACGTTGTCACCGATAATGCTAGTGAGAATGTTAAGGTAGGAAGCATGATGATGGGTGTGTACCCACACATTTACTGGACTCTATGTGTTGCTCACTGCATTAACTTGATGGTTAGTGAAATATTCAAGATCAACCCATATGCTTCAGGTAATATCACTCTCATATCCCTAACTTTCTTTATAGTTAATATTTAATACTTATTAGCTACTAATTACCATAATATTGTTTTAACAATTTTTAAGAAGGCCATCAAGATCCATTCCTACATTAGCCAAAGGTCATTGTTGTTGAACTTGATGAGAAAATTCACCAATGAAAGAAATTTGGTGAAACCGGCCAAGACAAGATTCGCAACGGCCCACTTGACTATGAGAGCTATGTACAATCAAAAGAAAAATTTGAGAATGCTAATCCTCTCAACTGAATGGACTTCAAGTGGATTTGCAAAGAAGCTTTGGGTAAAAATGTTTTCAACCTTCTTATTTCAATCCACTTTTGGAATGATGTTGTTAGGAGACTTAAAGTTTGTGGTCCTTTAACAACAATGCTTCGTTTGGTGGATAGGGAGAGAAAACCCCAAATGGGCTATGTGCTATATTTATTGGCTATATTTATAGAGCTAAGGAAGTTATTAAGCAGACCTTTGGTGGAGTTAACAAGCAATATGAGAAAGTGTTTGAAATCATTTGATGCAAGGTGGACTGACCAACTCCATCGGCCTTTGTATGCTGCAGGCTATATTTTGAACCCAGGATTGTTTTATAAAGCTCATAACGATGGTACCATACATCAAAATGTGTGGACGGGTTATCATGCATGTATTGAGAAGATGAACCCCAATATAACACAAGATTTACTAGTTGTTGAGCTTCCTAGTACAAAAATGTTGAAGGACTGTTTGGTTGTGGTTAGGCTCAAAGAGCCAAAGACACAGGGTCACCTGGTAAGTGAGTTGATTTAGTTCTTCATAATATAGCTTTACTTAAGTTATTTGACTTATTTATACTTATTATTAACCTTTAAATTTATTTTTTATAGTTGAATGGTAGTCACTATTTGGTAGTCAAATTCCAAACTTCTAAAAGTTTGCCATGAAAGTGTTAAGTCTAGCTTGTAGCTCATCCGGATGTGAGCGAAATTAGAGTGTGTTTGAACACGTAAGAAGAAGAATATTTTATATCCTAATATCCATATTATATTATTTTTTGTACTTGTTAGTTAATATCTACTTCTTATGTGCAGATTCATTCTAAAAGGAGAAATAGGCTTGCACTATCACGTCTCAATGATCTAGTGTACATTAAGTCCAATAGAACATTGAAAAGTCGTTATGATCCTCGTGACACCATAGATGCAATTGTCTTGGATAATATTGATGAGTCAAATGAATGGTTGGTTGGAGGCCCAGAAGATCAAGAAGATGAACTAGTATATGAGGAACGTTATCTTACTTGGGGTACAGTTGCTACGGCTATTGGATCTAACAAGAGCATCTATGGTCATAGGGGAATTCCTTCAAGATCAAGGGCACTTGACAAGAGCAAAAGAGTACAAACTACAACTTCAAGTTCAAGTAGGATACGAACGCTAATTGATTAAGAATTCGAGGAGGAAGAAGATAAGGAGCAATATAATCAACATGAAATTGATACTGATCTTTAAGATTTTGATAATCTTAAAGAAGAATAGACTTCTAGTATTGTTTGTCAATCTAGACTTTAAATATCTATTATTAGTTCTTATCTTTGTGGATTGAAATATTTGCTAATATATGTTATTGCTACTGAGATTTTGGATATTTATATATGCAATTAAATATTTTAAGATTTTGGTATAAATTGGCACCTCAATTAAAAAAGGCGAGTGCCTCGCCACGTTGCCTTTTGTCACCTTTCGCTGTCCAAAACACTAGCATGACCATTGTAAAATGGAGCCAAGAGAAGGGCAAGGATAGCTGGAGGAGATTCAAACTTCCCAATCATCATGGGGCTACACAAGGGATCAACTCTTAGTCCATTTTATTTGCCTTGGTAATGGACAAATTGACGAAACATACACAAAGTGAAGTGGCATAGTGTTTGTTATTCGCAAATGACATAGTATTTATACGAGGCATGCAATGTAGTTAATGTGAGGTTGGAGGTTTAGAGACAATCACGAGAGGCTAAAGGGTTCAGTTTGAGTAGGACTAAGACAGAGAACTTTGGAGTACAAGGTCAATGATGTAACACATGATGGTGGCATAGGAGTGAGGCTTGATACATTGGTCATTTCCAAGTATTTTCAGTCCATAAACCATCACATCATATTAGTACGTAGTGGACAAAGTGAAGGATCACCTCCAAAGTCTTGTGTGATAAAAAGGTACCACATAACTTAAGGGTAAGTTCCACAGGGATGGTTAGACCAACTATATTCTAAGTGTTGGTCAATTAAGAACTTGCATGTTCAAAAGATAAAAGTTGCGAAAATGAGGATGTTAAGATAGATATATGGATACTAGGAGAAATAAGATTAGGATGAAAATATTTGCAACAAGGTAGGAGTGACCTCCGTAGTAAACAAGATGATTGGCGTGAGTTTGAAATGGTTTGGGCATTGTAAAGAGGAGATGTGTAGATGCCCCAATGAGGAGGCATGAGTGTTTAGCGATAATGGAGGTTAGGAGAGGTAGAGACAGGCCAAAAAAGTACAAGGGATGTGATTAGACAAGATATTGTGCATCTTCAGCTTACCGAAGAATGAGGGTTTATAAGGTGCAGAACAGGTTAGTGTAGTTGACCATTGCCTCGCTTTTCTATGGGGATAGGGTTGGTGGTAATTTGGAGCACCATGTCAATACCAATCATATATGTTTCTACTTTCTTTCATGTATTATTAATATCATTCTCGTAGTTTCTTGTCATTCGTTTTCAATTACCACCTACGTTTTGTGCGTTGATTTATCACTTTTTTTCTTTTTTCATTGTTAGTATAATTCTCTTTTCTGAACGGTATATGCATTGCTTTCCTTATTAGTTGTCATGCCTCCATTTCCTTTCTTCTTTCAAGCTGATTGAAAATGCTTAACTTGAGTCGTAGGCCTATTAGGAACAGTCTCTATCTCTAAGGTCTGCACAAACTCTATCCTCCCCAGATCGCACGTATGGGACTACACAAGGGATGTTGTTGTCGACTTTGATACCATGATAAGAAAATAAACTAATGGGGTAGCTCTCAAAAGATAGTTCATAGGATGAGGATTGTCCAAGATAAATAAGGAGACCCAATTTCAAATCCTCAACTGGTGTGGGATCTAACACCCCTACCCCTGCACGCTCAAGACTGAACATCTGTGGTGTACCATACAAAAGGGGTCCTAACATTAGGTAAACCAAGAAATTGGGATGAACCTAAGGACTCATACCATAATAAGAACTAAATGAAACCATTTTCTTATCATGGTATCAGTGCTTGGATGAACAAAACAAGAATCTGGACCTCTAATTATATGATAAAATTGAGTAGAAAGCAAAGGGCCTATCTATTAAGTTCCAAATCAATTGTCTTTAAATAAAAAATCAACAGAACTAATCATACATCATGATTTTTTCTGCATCTCCAATTGCGCCAAAAGACTCCACTTTTGTTAGTAAAACTGACACAAATGCCTTCTAAGGTTTATCTGAGATAATGAGGAAAAAACTAGGTCATTATTCAAGCTAATAGTTCTCTCGCACCATAACGTGCCCATTCCTCTCTTCTCATTTCCTTATTTCTTCTACTTTCTTCCAGCAGCAGGCAAGTACTTGGAAAACCAACTTCTTCGCTCTCAGGCTTACCACTCACATATATCAGTCTCACCTCCAGCAATTCTGATGCACATATTGATATCTGGTCCAACTTCTCTCTAGAATTCCTGTAAGATTCTATATCTTTTTAGTAAGTGGCGACTAGATAATTTTATTGATTATTGACTATGTTTTGTTACCAATCATTCACTAAGGGTAATAATCTTGAGGCTCACCAAAATGTCGAGGAAATTATTCTTCCTAGTGGAAACTAAGTCTTTGGATATCAATGAATCAGCTTCATCCAAGGAAAATTGATACGACTGGATAGTAAGGAGACAATTTCGTAAAGCATATATCAATTAGCAGAAAGATCCTCTTGATGATTTTCAAAAATAGGACCACAGCTTCCCGCTACGACAAAAAGTTCCGGAAATGTTTTCAGTCAGATCAAATGTATGAGTACTCTGTAGTTCAGACACTTCAGAGTTTCAACACATATAGGAGATTAATAGCCATTAATGCAAAATGGAAAATAGGAAAAGTTGAATAATAATCCTTGGAATTCCATACAAGGCTGGATGGACAGAAATTGCACTCAAGATACAGAGGCTCATTGAGAAGTCCAGATTAGCTAAAGAAAGACAGCCCCAAGATTATACTGAATATGTTAAAACTCCAAGATGGTCAGGAGGATCAGGAGCAAAAGCTTCACCTCCCATGGTCAACAAGATTCATGTGGAGAACAAAACACTTCTTTAGAGAATAGACTCTCCATAACTGTTTGCTCCAAATATTCAAAGACATTCATCATGAAATACTGACAGGTTCGGATTTGCTTAGGTGGGTTCACAATAAATGAAAATTTTCACAAGGGGTTAATGTGTATAAAATTTGGTTTTAGGTTCCTCTTTGTACTTCCCTCAAGAGAAGAGGCCCAAAGAATCAAAACAGCCAGTCGCAATAGAAGAACATGAAGCTAAAAATTGACTGGTGATCAGCGGCAGCGGAGTGCATTTTCGAAAGAGCTCAACCAGATTGTGTTTGGGTTAGATTACTGGGTTTGCCGCTCCACCTGTGGTCACAGAACACTTTCAGGGAAGTTGAGGAGAAGCGGGGCTGGCTAAAGACAGGAGAAGAAGTCTAAACACCATTTGTGGTGGACTACAGTTCGCGTTAAAGGATATATAGACAGGATTCAAACCTCCTGTTGTAGTGGAATGCAGGAGATTGCATGTTCAAAATCCCTATCTGGAAGGAAACCATCATGACTTGCAGCTGGAAATACTCGGATTTGCGACTAAAGGGTTTAGTCGATGATATTCCAACTGGTTACAAGTCATCTATAGAGGCTGCCAAAGGAAACATAATAGAAAAGTTTGAAAAACTTGCAAGCTCGAAAAGGCAAAACTCTCAATGGATAGATTGACACTAATCAACATCACATTCACATACCTTATGTCATTATTCCCTATTCTCAGTAAGGTATTGACGAAACTGGACCAAATCCAGAGTAGGTTCTTATGGAATGGCAACAACAGTCGATTCAAGTTCAATCTGGTGAAATGGGACAAAGTAGGTTACCAAAAGAAAATGAAGGAACAGGAGTAAAATTGGCAACACACAGTTATCATGCCCCTTATGCCCTGGGCGGCCTTATACCCTGGGGGACACACATGATACAATGACCAGGACAAAGGGTCATGATCCCACAAGGGTGAGCTAACCCCAAAAACTCATCCTCAGTTACCTAGTGAAAAATAAGTATGTATGGACCCATTCGCTCAGAGAAAATGGGATCAGCTCTCCCATTATGTATTGGTACTTATCGAGTATAGAATAAATCTGCTTCTCTTTGTTCCTACGAAGAAAATTGTTCCATTATTACCAACAGAATAGAAACCCTTGTTCGGAAATAATCCATAAATGACTTGTTTTTGGTAATAGATGAACTATACCATCTGTAAATTCGGGTGCATGATAGATGTCGATGTCTACTTATGAAATGGATATGGAGAAAAATCAATGACAAGGGGACCAAATGGAAACAAGCTGTAATTGCCAAGGACATGGAAGAAAGTTGTTCGCCCTAGGAATGCCAAGTACTCCACACGGCACTGCTCCCTAGATTGTACCAACAAATTATCAAGTAATTCAGTAATTGCATTTCCTTCGGAGTTGGTGATGGAGACACAAGGCTAGGACATGATAAGTGGCTGAGAAATAGCATTCTAAAAGAAGATAATCCAGATTTCTTCCAGTTTGTAGCAGATTCTCAAGCAACAATAGCTCAATGCAGGGCAAGGAGCTCACGGATATTGTTTTCAGAAGTAATTGATAATATCAGAAGCTCAAAAGCTGATGGAGTTGCAAAGGAGAGGCAAAATGAAATGGGAAAGCAGTGCGAAAGGTACCTTTTCAGTAAAACTATGTAATTAATTATAGCATTTTACCGGAACATTTATGGAAAATTGGCCTGAAAAACTAATATTTCCAGCATGGTGTGTTTTACATGGATAGCCTCACTAAATGTCTGTCTCACACAAGAAAACCTCAGAAGAAGAGGAATGGTTCTGTGCAACAGGTGTTACCGGTGAAATAAACAGAACACATTTTGCACGCACTTCTCCACTCCACAACTGCAAGAACATTTGGAACATGTTTTTTGAATCAGTTTGGTGTGCGGTGATACCAAACAAACTAATGGAAGCATTTATACGATTGGGGTATATGGGAAGCCAAAGACTCCAGAAAGATTTGATAGATGATTTCTCTCACCATCTTTTGGTGTCTATGGAAGGAGAGAAATCCTGATATGCTTTGGATGATGTTAGAATAGGCATAGGAACAAGATAGTATATAGAATCTTGCTTGGAAAAGGATTAGTACATAGAATCCTTCTTGGAGCAACACTCATATAGCCGCCCATCTGCCCAATGATTATGTTAGCAAAAGTTGGAGCATTACTATATGCATGAAAAATAATCATACTGATAAGGACTGATTTGAGAAGCATCTGGGACAAAGAAAGTAGTCATCGTGCATCTTTCAAGTCATACGTTGACTACTTTTTCATATCTGATTTGCGTAGCACCGCGCTTCTTTCCAATGTCTCCGTAGATCTGATTTGTGTAGCTCCGTGTGTCTTTCCCATGACTCCTCAGATATGACTGACATAGTTTCACTTTTCATAAGTGTTGTGTGAGAAAAAAACACCATCAAGAGGTACAGTGCCTCCAATGACCAAACCACACTGACGCCACTTTGAATCGGATCTCCCACTCACCTCCACACGCTGTCCAAGAGATCATCACCTTAGACGAGCTCTGACCATGCGCCGGCATGTGAGCCTGTTTTCGCTAGTTTTTCGGCGGCTTTCTTGTTCAATATCAACTCGTCTCTTGATTTTGAGACTACCCATATATATTATACCAGATTAGACCACTTTCTGGTGACTACTGCACTATGAACAAGTCTATATGGAGCAGCCACCTACTTTTGTTACTCGGGGGGAGTCTAGTAGCCTTTCATGTCAATTGCACAGGCCACTTTATGGTCTGAAATAGTCTTCCCAAGCTTGGTTTCAGAAGTTCAACATGGTAATTCAAGAATTTGGAATGACTCACAGTGGAGGTAATCTTTCTTGTGTTTTATCAACATTCTGCATTTCATGAGAAGACTAAGCATATTGAGATTGATTGTCACTTTGTCGAAGAAAGATACTCTCAGGAGATGTAGTTACATCTTTGTGAAGTAGAGTGACCCACTTGTAGATAATGCAGAATACTTTTTTGGATTTGGTAGGCTCACTGTATTGTAAAGGACACCAATTTATTGCCTGAATTGTACTCTGATGGGATCTATGGGATGTATATCCACAACATTTCATTACTTCATTATAAAATCTATGTTGCTCAGACTCCTCAAAAATGTTAACGAGTGCATATCAGATTCTCCAAAAGTAGTGTATTTTTGGAGAATCCGATACAGGTGTGACATTGAAAGTGAAGAATCCATACAACTTATATGTAAATAGAACACAAAAGTAATATCTAAAGAGGAATCGAAATTCTTAGATAGTAAAAGGCCTATTATTTCTTGTTTATATTCTTTAACCTTTTAAAGATAAGTGAAAAAAAAATCCTTTCCCACCCTACTGTATGAAAAGCACATTTCTTTGAAGTTGCTTCGCTTCACCAATGTGAAGCAAGGATCCCTCACCTATGGTTCATTGCTTAGTGGACGAATAGATGGATTTTAATAGCATCAGATAATCTTTACCCCAGAAAGCAGAAATTATACTTCAGATCCACAAAACATCTCATAATCCGCTTAAGGATGGGTAAGATTTTTCTCAACAAGAGATGTTTACTTGAGACCCAAAGTGATCTCCTGGTTTTCTGATGTTCTGTTATCATATAGACATCAGAAACTATGTAGCCAGAAAACCCAAAAAGAGAGGAGAGGACTTCTTATGGTGGCATAGACACATGCAAAGGTATTTGGATACAAGCTGACAAACCATACTGGTATTCAGAATAATAAATGGCCTTGGAAGCACGTCTGGAAAGCCAAAGTGCCACAGAAAATGCCATGTTTCACTTGGCTTTAGCTAATGAGGTTGTTTTGACTCTTGACCATGTGGCAAAGAGGGGAAATCTCTTTATGCAATAGATGTTCACTATGTGGAAAGGATGCAAAGACAGTAAAGCATCTATTCCTACACTGTAGAATCACTGATCAACTGTGGCAGATTTTCTTCAATCTCAGAGGCATCTCTTGGATAATGCCTAGTAAGATTGATTATACTCTTTTCAGTAGGGAGGAAGCTGGTTTTGGAGCTAGAAACAATGACAGATGGAGGATTATCCCTGCCTGCATTTGGTGGACTATATGGAAAGGAGTAACAGATGATTTAAGAACAGGACCAGCAATATACAGGAGATTTAACTCAAATGTATTTTGTTGCTCCGCTTTTGGCGCATAAATATTTACTCTAATGAGACCATCAATTCTAGATATTTTAGGGTCCATCTAGAGTTAGGTTTAGCTCCTGGGCTGATTTTTACCTCCTTTAAATGTAAATATGGTTTTTCCAGTACACCCTAAGTAATCACATACATACAACTGTTACCAGTTACCAAAAGGGAAAAGAAAGATGTAGGTCCCACTGGAAGGAAAATCCTGTCATTTCTCATCAAAAAGATTCAGGTTATAAAGCTAGTTATAAAATCATACCTTCCAGATTTTGAAAAATGTCCTGCACCCATTTCACATTTGAACAAGAGTAAATTATCATTCGTCTTCATATCTCTCAACTTGGCCACAAACTTTGCCGGCTCAGAGTACATAACACGTGGATCTGTCGCAATTTAAGACCTCATATTAAATTAAAAGTAGAAATATCTAAATAAGTGACTGGAGATAGCTCCTTTATTTCATGATTGTTTCACCAAGTTTGTGTTAGACAGATATAAACCAATACATCACTCTTATAGGATCTCTTTCGCATTTTGTCCATATTCACAAGCAAGCTTCCTTAGCTGCTACAAATGATAAGCACATATTTATGGACTGTAGGAAATTTATGCTGGATCACAAAGATAAGATCATATTAATTAAATGAACTCAGATCTTATGATTGTCTTGTGGTAAGATAAAAATCGTTAATCTTATTTTACACTTATCCTGTTCTGATATTTTACGCATTCTGAATCTAAAAACTCCACAGGGAAAGCAATCATTTGCTACTAGATTATAAAAATGAAATGATAAAAATTAGAACACTTTGATGACCTGAAATGTTGACAGTGTGCCAAAAGTATATGCTTTTATCGGAAGTTGGCATTTGCTGTGACACTATGTCTTAATTTTTTTCTCCTGTGGATGGACAGTACTAGGAGAGCATATAAATGTATTGTAGCATTAAATGGGAAGAAACTGAAAAGCAGTCATCTCAAGATGTATCTCCGAATAAATACTGGTTTGCTAATTTAACTAGAAGTGCCCATTGTTCATCACCAGTGAAATGAGGATCAAAGTAAGAACCCATCATTTGCTTAAGGATTTGACTCCAAAAGTCACAGTTTAAACTGTCAGCTTTAAAGGCAATCAATTTCTGAATCACAAAGAAATTACTACAATGCATCATTGCAAGATAATTGGCTTCGGTTTATGATTTAACTATATCCGTTAAGCTCCATTTGGAATGTTTTTTCCAAAACTCGGTAACTTGTCCTTCAAGACAAATTACGGTTCTTTGAACTAGGAATTTTCGCATCATATTCTTTTTTCCCTGGACCGACTTACAAATCTCCAAATAAAGACTCGTAATGACATTGAATCTAAATAAGTGTACCAATAACAAACCAACCTTGATCCTAATTAGTTGGGGTGTTACCTATTCGGATATCTTTGCTTTCGCGTATTCCATTCTTCACTGAATTGCTCATGCATTATAACCAAGAAACTGTAAACAACTTTACTACATGTCAAGTTATGCGTACTTCATCGCATCTAAATACTTTTAATCACCAAAGTCACACATGCAAGAACAAACTGATGCATTCAGATGACTACATAAGACATAAAAAAACCATCTCACGCAACCTGCTATTATTTTACACCCGAAATGTACTTCATATACCTTCCGTTAGATGTGTTAATCTCTAATATTGTGTGATCTTGTATGATCACAAATCCATCCTAACATGCATTTCTAGGATGCTACCGTGTGGATGTGTTGATTCTCTATATTCTAGGCTACTCATATGTGTAGATATGTTGGGCCTTAGAGTCCCAACAGAAAATTCCATGAAACATAACTAGTTTCACAACTGTTAATGGAGCCAACTCCCTCCAGAATTCAGAAGCAAGAGGAAATGAACATTACCAAAGCACTTTATCTTCCTCCCCAAAACCCTTTTTCCCTTTTCTATCATATATCTTCACAAATTGCACCAGCTTTCATTTCACTTACCATTCAAGCCAGCTGTAACAAGAATGTGCGGATAATTCTGTGCTTTGACCTGTGAGAGTAAAAAGGACAAAAGAAAAAGCCAAAGGCATGTGGAGTTATCAACATAAGTGGACTTCCTTGGCTGACTTGCTCAATGGACAAACCTCGAGTACTTTTCTTGGGAGACAGATATATTACTTACATTATCAACTGGGGAATATGACTTCATGTAAAAATAGAACTCTTCCTTACGTGGATCACCCCATTCCTGTAGCAAATGAAGAGATTAAAAATCAATCACAAACTTCAAAATATTCATCTTCCAAGTCCCTCAAATGTTAACTAGAGCCAAGGCATCACAATCTGATTCTCACAACTCAAATACACCTAAAGCAAATTTGGATCCACATTACAAAATTTTTACCACCAAAGTTAGAGTTTATCCACTGAAAAAACTGAGGCATAAATCCCTCCACCATTACCACAGAAGTTCATTCTCATATACATTGTATAATCACATCCTCATAGTGGTCATCTAAGTGATTTCAGATGGAGAATCCACACAAATGAATGTCATGCCACTTAATATTTCTCATTAAAGTAAGAAACACAGAGATGTAAAATTACAGAGATCTAACCTCCCACTCTGAAGTTGTTAAAGGAATAGTTGGATCAAGCATTGTAGTTACAACATCTACAAAAGGAACTCCAGCAACAGCCGCTTTAAACAAATCAGGACGCATGTTAACAACAGCACCAATCAGCAATCCACCAGCACTTCGTCCATTGATGCAAAGTTTTTCTTTGGAACAATACTTCTTGTCTATTAAATATTCTGCACAAGCAATGAAATCTGTAAAAGTATTTTTCTTTTTCAACAGTTTCCCATTTTCATACCATTGCCTCCCCATTTCACCACCTCCACGAATATGAGCAATAGCATAAATGAAACCCCTATCTAACAGAGAAAAGCGTGACGCCTTGAAAGTGGGATCAATACATATCTGTTAGGAAGATGACATTTGCAGTGTCAGCAAAGTATGTTCAAGCTAAAAGTTTTAAAACAACAGATTTATGGCTGTGTCATTCCACAAAATATCCATCTCAGGAATTCCTGAGATGGATATTTGCAGTGTCAGCAAAGTATGTTCAAGCTAAAAGTTTTAAAACAACAGATTTATGGCTGTGTCCTTCCACAAAATATCCATCTCAGGAATTCCACTTGATAGACAGAAGAGTTCACATCATTTCAATTAGAAAGCCATTAGTTGTTAGTGAAGTTTCATTTATACCAAGGACAACGTGTACGCTTTTCTTGTACCCTCCTTTAAAAAGGAAAAAGGAAAAAACAAAATGATCCGTTCAATAGTGCATATCAAAGACTATCAAACTAAAACCATATGTGGAATACCCATTGGGCGCACAATTAAGCCTAAAAATTCACATTTTGACTCCTGAACTCATATGTGACACATACATGGTATTATCAGATTTTTCATTATATCATGACATTTTTGACTGCAGTATTTTTCTACAAGGAATAGACTTTTCAAACCTTTGTTCCATTTACACAGATGCTCATCAGTATAAAAAAAAGACATGTGACGTAACTTCTCCATCTAAGATCTGCGAAACCATCAGATACGACCACGCTGCACTTAGCCTAACCACAACAAAGAGATATTGACCTTCTTCCTTCAGATAAACAAGAAAAGGGAGGACAAACACAGAGTAGTACTTCATATTTAGTTACTGAATAATTAACTGTATTAGCAAGTAAATCACCTCGTAGGATCCATAACCATAAAGAAGCAATGGATCGGAACTATCAAGTTTTACAAGATTTTTTTGATAGATTATTGATAAAGGTATCTTTGTGCCATCTGAAGCAGTAGCCCATTGCCTCTCAGTTACATAATTTGATGCATCAAAGCCTCCCTGTACCTAAATGAGATAACGAAACAAACCATTACAACTAATAACCAAAGTTCAATAACCATTAATTGATGATCAAAGTATGTGAAAATGTTCCGAAAACGCCAAGAACCAAAAGAGTTATATAAGACTGCTATTCATATTTCTAGTATGATACTTCAAAGGCCAGTTATTATTTTCTTTCTTTGACCTGTACATTGCCACTTTGGTAATAAAACGTGTTTAGTCATCCAAAAGAAAGTATGATACTTCAATGGGATAACTAAAATGTTCTTTGAGATGAGCAAAAAATTCTGAACACAAGAAACTTGTAATCAGTAATGAACTGACTGCTTATCTCATCAGTAAAATAAGATAAATGTGGAAATTTCTAAGACATCGAAAAAAAACATTGGGGTGAGAACACCGAATATACTTGTATTTATTTCCATATATATAAAATAGATTATCTATTTATGTATATGAATATGAAAAGGTAACAGTTTCCAAGGCAAGGAGATGTGTCCTGAAAACTAATACTACTCTCAGTCTCATTTTATGTACTACTCTTTTTTTTAGTCTATCCCCAAAAAAATAAAACCTTTATATATTTAGAAAAATTCAACTTTAGACTTCCTATTATGCTTACTGAGATGATTTATAGTCAAACAAATGTATATGGCTTGTTTTAGATAACAAGTTTCACAAGTGTCTTTTTTTCCCTTTCTTAACCCTCGTGCCTAGTCAAATACCATCTTATACAATGGGACATAAAAGAGTTACTTTTGTCATGCAAAGTTTCAATTTGATGCACAAGACTTTTGCTTGTTTGAAACAATATTAGGCTTTCCTTAATTCATTTTACTCTAACTCATTTTGATAGGGGCAAATCGTCGGGTCAAATTAAGCAGCTAGCATGTAGGCTTCCTTGGGACTATTTGGCAACTCTTTTAGATACTTGTACAATATTTGCACCACTCAGAGTCCAAGCCGAATGCAATCTTTTCTTTGCTTATACTCAAAAAATTGGAATTTCAAAGCGCAAGTATCAAGAAGTACAAGTGATGGGCAGTCATTGTGGACTTCTTTAAGATGTCTCAGAATATTTAAAAAACTATGAAATGGAGAAGTAATGAAGGAAAAGTAGAAGAGAACAAATCACAGCAGAATAGTGCAAGTGTTCCGTGCGACTTGAGCATCTAAAGCATCAATCATGAGACAAGAAACGATTATTAAGCACGCCATATCAGATTGAATTCATGCCAAAATGAGTTAAATAGAAATAGCACTTGCTTCCATAATATGATTTAGATGTTAGAAGTTTTTTTTAAGTTCACTTAACAAAAATAAGCAGACACTAATGAAATGACTGAAATACATGATCAGAGAAAAAGGAAAAAAGATACAAGCTAAGAGACAGTAAAGCTTGTTTAGTGTTAAGAAAAGCAAGAACCTGTGGCTGATGTAAGAAGTGTACTTGTAAACAAAAACAAAGCCAGAAAAGGCTAGTTTTTAATAAGTCAATACACTAGACTCATAATAAACCAACTCAAACTACCATTATAAGTAACATCTCATGTGACTCACCGTCTCAATCTTCTTTAACACTGAAACCCCTGTGTCCATATCATAAGCATACACAGAAGGCGGGGTTCTCATTGAACTATAAGAAAACCTGAGTACAGCGGATTCAAATTCTGATTCTAATGGATCCACAGAGTATACAGGATCAACAAAATCAACAGCACTACCACCTTGAAGTCTTTCTAGTGGCTCTCGAACAGCAGGAAGGTGATATACAGTTATTCTGTGTAGACCATTTTCACGTTCATGAACAACAAGATGGTTGGTAAAAAGTTGTATGTCCTGGATCTTGACGCTGCACAACAACCAAATTTAATGAACCACAATCATAAAATAGCTCCATAATATTTCGTACTCACAAAATAGACTAGAAGAGGAATAGCTTTCTCAGTCCCTTTGCCCATTTCCTATTTTTTTTCAAAAATTCACTGGACTTTACCCAGGTATAGTTATGTTAGTGGAAAATCCAGGTCAAGAGATATTGAAAGACTTTTGGGGAGCTTTGGTTAATCAGCTATGTGGCTTAATTACGTCTCAGGTTGTAACAACATAAATAAAGATAGAGCTATCGGATGGAAGACCTCTTGAGATTGCCAGCACACTCAAAGCACATGATGATATTTTAGCTCCAAGACCTTATTCCTTAGCAACAGGGAAACAAGGAACAATTAGCTTCTGTACCGCTTCTAAGGGTTGAATTACAATATGATAGCTAGTGTGAGAAGGAAGAGAAATTGAGAAAGAACACTGCTTGATCATTCAGTCAAGCCATTGGGGTTTAGATGGCTAAGTTTGCATTTGTAAGAAAGGGAAGAGATTTAATACATAATCACAAGAGCAAATCACTGATATGTTAATTGTCTCGTATTTACATATTATCATGTGTTTTTCGTTATTAGTCGTTCTTTATGTTTTCTTTTCTCTTCCTTTCCTGTTTTCCATGTCTAGTTTATTCTGCTTGTGGGCTTTAGTGACGAGGGTCCTCAGGAAACAGCCTCTCTACCTCTAGTAAGTAGTGGTAAGATTTGCATACATTCTACCCTCCCTAGACCCTACTTGTGGGATTCCACTAGGTATGTTGTTGTTGTTGTTGTTGTTAGGGTGTGGCCTAGTAATTTAAGAACCATGATCTCAGGTTCAAATCCCAGAAGAGGCAAAAATATTAGGTAATTTCTTCCCATTTGGCTAAGTTTTGGGCGATACAATTACCTAGTACCTGTGTTGGTGGGAGGAAGCATGTACGCCCTGAAATAAGCCTAGGTATGTACAAGTAGGTCTAGACACCACAATTATTTTAAAAAAAAGGATCCTTCACTATTGTTGAGTTGTGAATATCTAGCAACGATCATATCTGATTCTGAAGCATCTAAATTGATTTGATAAAATTAGATCTGATATGCTATTAGATAATTTAGGAAAGTAGATCAAATAAAATCATCCCCTGATTCTCAAATCTCCTAGAATCAAGGAATCTGATTACTAGTTTGTTTATTTTTCTCTACTATATATTTGCATCTCTACAAATGAATAAGATTGTACAAACTTGGAACCAAAACTATATCATGAGCAGCTTTATTCTTGTGTTGCTTATAAATTTAAAAAAACAACACTTACTAGGCTACATCACCCAACAACATCAATGGAAGCCGAGAGTTCTATTAATAAAGTTTTGACTGAAACAATAATGAAGTTGTGGTGTGATTTTTAGTAAATCATATTGCACACTCATGAGACTTGCTGGATCCATGGGATACCCACCTAGCTGGAATAGAAATGTTCAGGCAACCATGGCAGCCAACCATGCTTTCAGTGTACTAACGAAAAACCAGGATTGCAATCTTCTCAAGAAATGTCACCATTCACCAAGAAACAATTAGAGCTATTGCACGAATTTCTCGAAACTAGTAAACCTGTTCCTTCTACTCCCACCTGTTCTTTATCCCAAACAGGTAATGTACCATCTGTTTTTCTGTGAATACAGATTCAACTTGTATAAGTTATTGGATCATAAATTCAGCAGTGATCGCATGACATGGAATTTTCAGTTTTCTTGACTTACACTCCGTCAACATGAAATAAAAAAGTTAAAGTTATCAATGGTTCCTTCTCAACAATTGCTGGAAAAGAGTCGGTCAAGCTAACCCCTCTTTTAACTTTTCTTAATGTCCTTCATGTTCCTAAATTGCCTTACTATCTTTCGGTAAATTGAATCAAAACCTTAATTGTCCTGCTATCTTTGACTCTATTCCATATGTATTTTAAGACGAGGTCTCAGGGAGGATCATTGGCAATGCTAGAGTATGAAGGTTTTTATTTTCATGAAGATGGTGATAATTTAGTGAACTTTAGTTCAACTTGTTTGAACACTGTTCTTGTTGATAATAAAGTCATGGTATGGCACTACAGACTTGGTCATCCTAGTTTCATTATTTGAAACTCTTGTTACCTCAGTTTAAGAATAAATGTACATCCTCTTTTAGTGTGAATATTGTGAAATGGCTAAAGACAAACGTTAATCTTTTTCTTCCCAAAAATACCATGCCACAAACCTTTTAAGGTAATCCATAGCGATGTTTGGGAACCTTCTAGGGTAGCAACCATAAATGGAAACAATGATTTGTGAATGATCACAGTAGACTAACTTGGGTGTGACTATTGAAAGACAAAGGGAGAGCAAAACATATGTTTAAGGCTTTTTATGTAATGGTTGAGACACAATTTCATGAGAAGATTCAAAGATTTCGGAGTGATAATGGAAGAGAGTTTTCTAATGAGCAGCTAGGCAATTTTTGCACTTCCAAGGGAATAGTGCACCAAAGTACATGTCCTGGTACACCCCAATAAAAAGAGAAGCCCAGAGAAAAAATAGGCATCTTATGAAGGTGACTAGAGACATAATAGTCACAAGTGAAGTCCCTAAATTTTAGAAAGCCTTCCTGTGTGACAGAGTAAGTCCCCACACTACTTAGTTGCCCTTCCCAGACTCTCTTATCTCATATGATCACCACACACACACCCCTCCGCCCGTACCACTGGCCTTCAATTGAACATGATCTGTCCATCTGCTTCCCCATATCTCCTTAACTATGTTAGAAATGTCCCCCTCCAGTTGTCTCTTGTAAGCAAACCACATCAGCTTTCCAGATTGACAACAAAGTTCTTATCAATCCTCTTCTCCTTCGACAGTTCAGCCCCCTCACATTCCATGAAACTATGTTCAACTTCATTGATCTTTAATAGACATAAATCCCCCTTACTACTTGTGCCATAGCTCATACAACTAGTGTCCAGTTCTAAACTCTTCAGCTCAATCAATCCTTTCCTTTTCTGAATTTTCTGGACCTTCTGGTTGGATTTGTTTTCCAGCTTGTTAGCACCAATTTTGAGAGAAAGCTCTAGTGCTTTTTCCCCTCAGCCTTTAAAATCAACCCCAAACTCCTTGCCCAGCTTGATTGTATGTTGCTGTATCCAAACTGGTGTGTTTGACTGAGGGTTGTGTTCATCTGAAAAAAAAAGTATAGCCAGAAGAATTGCCTCTACCGTTATGAGGTTGCCTTCTTCCCCTTGAATTTCTGCTTGGTTGATCTCAGATTCTCCCACCACAATAGCCCCTTCCATATCTTTTGCACCAACTACCTCTTCTTGAGCTACGCTGATATGTAAGCTTCCTTCTCTTGTGACTGACTGCCTTTCTCTGATGACTTATCTTGTCGAGCTTATCAGCTTTGGAGAAGGCCTGGACTTCGATGTTAACTAAGTCCAAAGAACTGGGTGGGTTACTAAAGTCTTGGGCCTTTTCATATACTATTGGGTCCATATATAAGAGCCCAATGTGTCCTTTCTTTTTAAAAGGGCCATCCGTGTACCACTATTGCCCTTACTTTCTAGCTCCTTGCCACGTGTCCCCCAATTCAAAATCCCCCCTTCCTTCGAGGTACCCACGTGCTCATCCCTAATTTCTGCTGCCATATACTCTAAATAGGTCTGCTTCCCTTCTTTGACCTCTGGACAAAAGCACGAAATTTCTTTTTCTATCACACCTTTCTGACAGTGACCGGGATCTCACACCATACTGGAATAGTATAGGCAAAAACCCCTTCTGTCACTTCGATTTCCTTCAGCACCCTTCCTCCATCACCCTTCACCTTTATTTTGGCCCAATGGAGATGATATTTAAGGGATGTCTCCTCCTCAATCTCGACGGAGCCACCGCACAGATCGCCAATCTTTTTGAAAACTTCCTTTGACCACAAAGACAGTGGTAGATCCATAGCCCGAATCGACCCAGTCTCTGACTTCCTCCGCCAGCCAACATCTCTTCGTTGGGCTCCACCCCTGGAGATCCACAGTCACCTTCTTCCAGGTCCATTATCCTAAGAGTACGTGTTCTGTTGCTGTTCTTGATGGGAGTTCAAAAAGGAACTGGCCATCATCCATTGCAAACACATTTGACTCCGTTAGCTGACTTCCAGTTGTTGCATGCCCATCTCCTAACATCATTCAGACTAGGGTACTCTTAAAGATGGTTGCGAAACTTGCCGAAGATACATCTCCTTAGCAGTTCATTCTCTAACTTCAAAGGCTCTCCCCCAACTTTGATGTTGTTGTCTCGAGGTTGAACCACAACTTTTGATGTCGCCGTCCATCTACTACTGCTGCAAGCCTCCTAGTATGAGACGTCCAGCCTCTCCAGCTTGGGGACCTGTGTGCTCAATTTCTTTCTTGGTTCATTCATGTTTCCCCAACCTTCCTTGTACTTGAATTCCACTGTAATCATAACAGATTTGTTAATGCCCTGGATGGCAATAAAACTGATGTATCTGCCATTTCCGTTAAATTTCAGAGTACAGAAAAACTCTTAGTAGTGTTCCTTCATTTTCCATCTTTTCACCACATTCTCTTGTATCTTTGACGCTTCAATAAATGTTTCCACCAACCATCGCAAGACTTTAAAACTGACTTTGACTCTCCTCATTAAGTTGCGACTGCAATCTATCCATTCAAACCAACTTTCTGTTTCATAGTTGCATCTGACTATCTCATATGATTTGAAGCCTGCATTGTAATAAGTAACATTCTCTTGTTTATCTTGAATTCCGGCCATCAGATAATTATAGAAAACCAAAATATAAAGGATTCTAATAAGACAGTAATCAGCCGGATTTGTTTGAAAGAAGAGGGGTCAATTTCTGGAAGACAACCGAAAAAAGAAAAACAACTTGGTGAAAAGGATACCAATAAAGTAGGGAAGAAAGAAGGATGGCTAAGATTTCCGGTGGTCAGAAGGACCACCGAAGGTGCGGGGGGAGGTTGGCAGAGGTAGTTTTAAAATTTATTGGGAGATGTGCCTAGGAGCATTTTCCAAATTGCTTTAAAGCCATGAAGGTAAATTTTTATCTTTTTGACCTTACAGTATCAATGTTTTTATGATTAGTGAAAATTGTTTAATGTTGCTATTTGATTCATGTTGAGTTACTAAGCGAAAAATTCAAGAAAGTTTTGGAATTTGATATTTGCGTTTGATCTCGGGAATGCATAATTCAGTTTAAGGGTTGTAAATGACATTGTTAGTGCTCTTAATCTTGTGGTTAGAAGAGTATAATCAAATTGTGAATTGAGAAATTACTTGGTCCAAGATGACGAAGAAATCAGCTTTTACTTGAAAGTTCTAATATTTAGAATTATTGGTTTCTTCAAGATATTTTACGATTGTAGTATACTTTTGAGTCAAGCTCTTGATATTATGCTTGAAAAATCATATTCTAAAGGATTTCATGATTCTTGGCTCTATCATGAAGTGCGCTTTTTTTTTCTTTTTTTTTTTTTGAAGTGGTATGTGACTAGTTTGGAAGCTAATTTTTTTGGCTTAGGTACTCATTCCCTTCTATGTTTTACAAGATTCGAATTCGAGGTTGAATTCTTTTCAAGAAGGGGAGAATCATGTAAGACCGAAAGTATTCATTGCATGGAAAGGATTTCTACTTGACATCAAGAGCTTGGAGTGTTTCAAGAGAGTATGGAAACCAAAGAACCAATATAAGAAAAGATTAACATTATGTTTTAGGATCATTTTTATTGTAGTATGACGTACATATAATGAAGGGTGTTCATGTCTGTTCTTATCTTAGTTAACCCTAATAGTATAATAGAATAGAATGAACATTATTTGGGTAGATAACAATTTTAGGTGTATCTCTTGGTGAGTTTGTAGGTTTTAACTCTCCGTCTCTAAATTGGATCTCTCTTGAAAATCTTTTCGTAAGACTATTCATGTATGAGTTCAATTCCTATATCCCTTGAATTAATCATGTAATTGTTTGTTCAAATTAGATAACTACAAATCTATATGTGTTGGTCTAATTTACTTCAATTGTGGGAATGTTCTCTATTTCATTTCTATCTCCCCTCAATTTCTTAATTATCACTTACATATCTATTTTGTACTTGTTTTACATCATACCTAATCCTATTCTAACAAAACTAAGAACCTCTCATAATGAGCTTAATGATGATGAAAGATAAACATTAAAGTCAAGCTAATGCTGATTTGTCCCTTTTCCAACTTTACATGATATGACTATGATTCTTGGTTATCTTTCTACTTCAATTATGTCTCATGTTTTATTCAACTATTTTACATACAGTACAATTCCATATGCACTTATGTCCCTTTTGTCAGGAATACTGCATTTGAAATAATGCAGATTCAGATAGACGATAGAGTAGCATGCTAGGTTCTATTCATCCACCTATTGGTAACCCTCGCTTGTTTACAAGGGTCTTCTATTTTATATTTTTCAACTTTGCCAGTTCCCCTTATAGGCTGTGTTGCTCCAACTCTTCAAAAATGTCAACGGGTGTTTGTTGGATTCTTTAAAAGAAGTTTATTTTTGGAGAATCCGACACAGGTGCAGCATCAGAAGTACAGAGTCCATACAACTTAGCAGCTTATAGGTATTGTGAAGGGCTTGTCCAGGTAAAAATGTGATTCATGTTACGTTGATGGCTTCCTACATTAGTCTAGTATGTTCAAAGATATATGTGAGAAATATTGAAGAAAAATATTATAGACTTGTGTATCAGCATTACTACATAAAGACCCTATTTTTTATTTTATTTTTTATTTTTTTTTATTTTTTTTTTGAGAAGGCAACAACTTATATTCTATTCCAGAACAAAAGTTAGAACCTGCTGCAACATGACAGGTTCCTAATTGCAATTGTGGAAGGAAACAGGAAGATCTTCAACCCTATATCAACATTTACAAGGAACCTAAAACATCTTTAACTGCTTCTAGATC
>JAOTQR010000045.1:826463-853931 GCA_025774065.1 Solanum ossicruentum | reverse complement strand
CATAACCCAGTTCATGCCCTTCAGATTGATGAAAATATTCCACAAAATGTTAGTTACCCTACAGTGAAGGAAGAGATATGTTACAGTCTCTACATCTTCACCACAGAGGAAGCACCTAGGACTCAATTGAATATTTCCCTTCATAAGGTTTTCCTGGATCAGAACTGCCTGCTTTGCCAGCAGCCAAGTAAAACAAGACACTTTGTAAGGGATTTTAGTTTTCCATATCAGCTTCTGTGGCCAACCATCCCTCTGAATGTTGCAAGGGTTAAACTTCTTATAAGCTCTTTTGACACCGAAGCTGTCTTGAGTGATATCTTGCCATTCCAAACTATCTGGTGCACCAGTAGTTCCTTTGAATTGCCCCAAGACCTTGTGAAACTCCACCAACCTCTGAATCTCCCGATCATTCAGAGATCTTCTAAATCTCAGATTCCACCCTTGATTTGACCATATCTCTGCCACAGTGGCCCTTTGCTGTTGGTTTATGGTGAAAATATCCGGAACAAGGCTTTTAACGATCCTTGTTCTAGCCATCTATCTTCACAAAAAGAGGTCTTCCTACCATCACCTAATTTAATACTGCAGTTCCTTCTGAGCTTTGGCCAGAGGTTCCTGATGGCTCTCCAGAGGCTTGATCCATAAGTGCTGGTGACCGTTTTAGTTATCCAGTGATCCTCCAATTCATATTTGGTTTGCATTACATCTTTCCACAGTGATTGCTCACCGGAGGTAAATCTCCACAACCATTTCATCACGAGACACTGGTTATGAATTTTTAAATTCCTTACACCCATCCCCCCCTGCTTGTTTATTCTCAATCAGAGTTTCCCACTTGACCAGGTGGAACTTCTTGGTTTCACTATTTCCTTCCCACAGAAAATTTCTTCTCAAAGCATCTAGTCTATCAATGACACAAACAAGGATAGGAAAAAGAGACATCATATAAGTAGGCATAGAGTCCAAAACACTGTTGATGAGTATTAATCTTCCTCCTGCAGAAAGGTACTGACTAATCCAGTTCACCAACCTTTTCTCACATTTTTCAATCACCCCATTCCAGATACCTATGGACCTGCTTTTAGCTCCCAACAGCATCCCCAAATATGTAGTTGGTAGATCTCCTATCCTTCCGCCCAGAATCCTAGCCAAAGAGTGTAAATCGAGAACTTCATTTACTGGATACAAGAAACTCTTGTTACAATTGATATGAAGCCCCGAGACAGCTTCAAAAAGAACAAAATTACTCTTAGAATCCTGAGTTGGCTCCTGTTTGCATCACAAAAGACGAGAGTGTCATCGGCATATTGTAAGTGAGTAATCTCCAAATCAGCCCCCACTCTACTGTACACCCTAAAACCTCTCAGCCACAGTTTTTCCTGAGCAATTTTAGCATATTATTTAGCCCCTCCATAGCAATAATAAAAAGAAATAGAAATAAAGGATTTCCTTGTCTTAGACCTCTCTGTGAAGAGAAGAAACCAGTAGGAGAGTCATTTATAAGAACTGAAAATTTCACAGTGCTGATGCAGAACTTCATCCATCTTAGCCATCTACCTGCAAAACCCCTTTTTGCTAAGCTCTCCAGCAGGAACTTCCAATTGAGGTGGTCATAAGCTTTTTGAATGTCCAGCTTACGTAAGATGCCTGGAGCACCACTTCTAGTTCTAGTGTCAATACACATTTGCCATGAGAGTGGCATCGATTATTTGTCTCCCTTTTATGAAGGCCAACTGCTGGGGACCCACCAACTTATGCATAACCATTTTGATTCTCTCAGTGAGTAATTTGGAGATGATCTTGTACACACTACCAATTAGGCTAATGGGTCTAAAGTCAGTGAGTTCCTTAGCGCCCATTTTTTTGGGAATTAGAGCGACATAGGTAGAGTTGAAGCTTTTCTCAAATACACATCTCTCATGGAAGTTCTTCACTGTAGCAATCACATCTTTACCAATGACCTCCCAACAGTGGGTATAGAATGCCATCGTAAAACCATCTGGACCGGGAGCTTTGTCTCTAGCACAAAGCTTGACACTGTCCCATATCTCTTGGTCCTCAAACTCCTCCTGAAGCATGAGATTGTCTTCAGCATTAATTTTGTTATCCATCCTGCATCCACCTGAAGGTCTCCAAATTTCAGTTTCAGAGTATAAATTCTGATAGAAGGCTACAATTTCCTTCTTTATGTCTTCTGGGTTCCTGACTACTTCACCTCCCACATTTAGCTCATCAATATTGTTGTATCTTCTATGTGAATTGGCAGTTCTGTGGAAAAATTTGGTGTTGCTGTCACCCTGTTTCAACCACTTAACCCTTGATCTCTGTCTCCATGCTATCTCCTCATATTTAGCTATATTTTCAAACTCTAATAGGAGTTCGGCTTTTGAGAAG
Organism: Solanum ossicruentum; assembly: GCA_025774065.1. Classification (NCBI taxonomy): domain Eukaryota; kingdom Viridiplantae; phylum Streptophyta; class Magnoliopsida; order Solanales; family Solanaceae; genus Solanum; species Solanum ossicruentum. The sequence continues at coordinate 851,537 of JAOTQR010000045.1, read as the reverse complement.
ATCTCCTCTTCACTGAGAGCTCTTTGATCTCGGACTTCCTCTAATTCGGCAAGTTGACTTGCTATGTTCTGTTTCTGCAAAGCCAAGTTTCCTTGAGCTAATTTACTCCACTCTCTTAGCTTGTCTTTAAGTCCGTTCAGCTTAAAGGCTAGAATGAAATCTGGCCTTCCTTCACAGTCAAACGACATCCACCATTCCTTGGCTCTATCCAAGAAACCCTCAGTCTGCAGCCACCAATTTTCGAATTTAAAGAAGGACCTCACAGAATCCCAGTTTCCGCGTTGTAATAAAATTGGTGAGTGATCAGAGGTGACCTTTTGCAGGATTGATTGCTTGATGTTTCTGAAGCTTTCATACCACTCATCAGACACTAAAAACCCGTCTGACCTAGTTGCAATGTCATATTTGTCCACTTTCCTCCATGTGTAACTTCCTCCTGCCAACGGAAGGTCTAACAAGCTCATATCTTCAATGAAATCAGATAGGTCGGTCATAGATTTTGTGATTCTTAGTTTTTCTTCTCAGAGGGGAATCTGACTGTGTTGAAATCCCCACAGACTAACCAAGGGCCATTGAACAGGCCTCTAGCTGACCCAACTTCCAACCAAACCTCTTCTCCTTCTTCTCTGCTATTTGGAGCATAGATGCCAGTAAGTACCCAGGTGAAGTCTTTACCTGTGAACTTGCAAGATATAGAATATGCTCCCACACTACTAACCTCTCCCGTCCAAACTTTCCCATCCCAAAGAATTAGGATGCCCCCTCTAGTGCCACTAGCTTCAAGTTGACAAAATTTCATTCCTCTATTTGCCCATAAATCTTTAACAATGTTGCTCACCTCCCCTTCAATTTTGGTCTCTTGGAAGCAATAAACATCAACCTTCCACCCATGGATTAGACTCTCATTAGCCACCTCTTATTTGCCTGATTCAGGCCCCTCACATTCCATGAAACTATCTTGATTGTCATTTATCAATATCGATTGTGTAACCCCCCTGCTTCTAGTAAGTTACTTCTGAAATTACTCCCACATTCCAGGCTCTTAAGTTCTTTAGAGCGTTTAATTGCTGAAGTTAAACTCAAGTTCTTTTCCCCCTTATCAGTGTTATTTTGTCTCGAACTATCAATCTTCATGAACAGCCTTGTTGCTTCGTCTTTGCATCCTTTAATGTCTACTCCAAAATCTTTAGCTAATTTTGTGATGTTCTGATGGATCCAGATTGGAATATCAAAATCTGGATCATCTTCTTCCTCTAGACTATGTTGGTTTAAAGATACTGCGTCTTCCATTGGTGTCAAAGATTTGTTCTCTTCATCCCTCTGCGAGTCACGCCCTTGAATGCAACAGTTTCCCAGAGGTAGACGAGGCTCAGGGAGAACAGGGTGCTCGTCTGACATTTCCACTGATTCTCTATCAACATAATCTTCCTTATTATCCTCCTCCTCCACTGAATTTCCATCCAGTTCTGTTCCTTTTGCTGATTTGCACCTTAAAACTGGGGAAGGACCATAAATGGCTTCAAGCTCTGCAGTTATTGGATCATTTAGCTGAGAAAAGGAGTTTTCAATAAGAGGTGCACTTGAAATGAATTGGGCCAACAGACCTGGACCTAGCTCAGGAAGGATTGCTGTGTGGTGCAAAAACTCACGTGCAGGTACAACTGGTTGTTTCAAGATTGCTGGGTCGTACGAGGAGCCCACGTGTCCTGACACCTCCGTAAAGTCTAGCTGGTTCTCCTCCCCTCTATACCCCATCCGTTCTTTGGACCTCTGGTCAAAAGGGAAAACTGAGATTCTCTCATCAGAGACCACCGTCGCTGGCATCTCCACCCAAATCTGAACTTTGAATGTCAAACCTTTGTGGACCAGCTGCACTGAATTAGGGACAGAATCGTCGTCGCATTTGACCTTTAATCTCGCCCATTTCAGATGATTACGGAGCTCTGTCTCTTCTTTGGTACAAATCCAACCTCCGCAAAAATTACCGATCTCCTGGAAGACCTTTTGGGACCATAGTTGGAGGGGCAAGCCACTACCCTGATCCAAACCTGGTCCAGCTTTTCCTGTATGGAGTTCGAAGTCAGCGACCACCATTGGAGATTGATCTTGTGGGTTTTCCAAAACCATTGTCCTCTTAGGATGTGTTCTGCAGCAGTTTTATTGGGGAATTCGAATAAGAATCGATTGTTCCCCAAGTCGTATATATTGATGCCATGATAGTGTCTCCAGGTACTCCCTACCCATCTGCGAATCTCCGACAATGTGAGATTCGGGATTTCCTCTGGCAGACTTCCAACCACACGCTTACCTAGTGTGTCATTCTGGATTTTTGACAAGTCATTTGTAATGATCAGCTTATTGCCTTTCTTTTGGAACTTGACGTCATTAAAATCTCTTGTAGTCCATTTACTACTCCTGACAGTATCAGAATATAATATGCCCTTCTCCGTTTCCCTGTGAGCTGTATCATCAGTTCTCTGAGCCTTCGCATTAATAAACACTGATATTTTCTGTGCAATATCCATCCACCTGAAATTTAGAGACCACTCCAGGATGATGATCACTGATCTTCTCCTAGCCTGCATGTTGAAGATGCTGATGTATCGGCCATACTAGTTGAAATTCCTTGAGCAGAAAAATTCTGAAAAGAGATCCTTGAACTTCCACCTGCGAACCGAGTTCCCCTGACCTTTTGGAGCTTCTTTGAGAGCGTAAACCGGCCATTCCATGGCCAGCTCTGGACCGGTCTTCTGGTTAAACCCCATCCTGGTCATCATGCTACGACCTCTTTCTACCCATTCATACCAAGTATCTGCCCTAGAAACCACCCTGGTTATATCATATGACTTGAAACCTACTATGAAAAAGATTATATCCTCCCCCATGACAACTCTAAGCAGGGGAAGCTGATGGAACAGAAGGGAGAAAATTGCTTCAGATAAAGGTAGACAGCCAAAAACGGTGAACTGGGAGATAGGGACAGTGATTCCGATGGCCAGCTCTGGACCGGAGGAAAGAGAAAATGTCTCACGTGCCGGCGCGTGACAGCGAGGGGTACAGAGACGAATGCGTGTGAGAGCGCACGTAGGTTTTTTTTTGGAGTTGGGTATTTTTGGATTAGGGTCGCAGGGGATGGAGGAGGCTGAGGGGGGAGGCAATTGGAAGAAATGAGGGAAGGAGTCGCAGATTCCGATGGTCAGAAGGACCACCGGTAGGGTTTTGGGCGTAAAATGATTTTAAAATTGCATAGGGATTTGTGCTGGGGAGAAATTCCATATTTGTCTTTTTTTTTTTTTTGTAGATGCTTGATGTGACGCAAGACCCTATTTATAGATACTACAATCTAATCCAAGTCCAACTAGGAAACAACATACTATTTCTATTCCAATTCTAAATAGACTATATATTCCTATTCATATTCTAACACTCTCCCTCAAGCTGGTGCAAATCATAAGCACCTAGCTTGTTACAGATATAATTAATACGAGGACTAGTGGATGGACTTGGTGAAGATATCTGCAAGCTAGCTGATCACTTGACTTCACAAACTTTGTAACAATATCTCTTGAGAGTATCTTTTCTCTGACAAAGTGATAATCAATCTCAATGTGCTTGGTACTTTCATGAAACGCTGGATTTGATGCAATATGAAGGGCCGCTTAATTATCACACACAAGTTCCATCTGATCAACTTCGCCAAATTTTAGCTCCCTTAATAATTGTTTGACCCAAATAAGCTCGCAAGCTGTTGGAGCCATTGCTCGATATTCTACCTCTGCACTCGACCGAGCAACCACATTTTGTTTCTTGCTCTTCCACGACACCAAATTACCTCCTACTAATACACAGTATCCGAATGTAGACTGTCTATCAGAAGGTGATCCTGCCCAATCGACATCTATATATCCTGTGATATGCTCATGGCCTCTATCTTCAAAGAGTAGTCCTTTTCTGGGCGCTGACTTTATATAACACAGAAATACAAACAACTACATCCACTGACTATTACAAGGGAAAGTCATAAACTGACTTACAACACTAACAGGGAAGGAAATGTCAGGTCTAGTCACTGTGAGATAATTTAACTTTCCCACCAGTCATCTATACCTTTTAGGATTACTTTGTGACACCCCCTTTCCTGGAAGGGCTTTAGCATTCATATCCATAGGAGTGTCAATGGATCTACATCTCATCATCCCTATCTCCTCAAGAATGTCAAAGGCATACTTGTGTTGAGAAATATCAGTACTTGATCCAGACTAAGCAACCTTAATACCTAGAAAATACTTCAATCTGCCAAAGTCTTTAGTCCGAAAATGCTTAAAGAGATGTTGCTTCAAACTAGTGATACCATCTTTATCACTGCCAGTGATGACAATATCATTGACAAACAACCAAACAAATACATAAATTTGGTGCAGAATGCCGATAAAATACAGAGTGATCAGCTCCACTACAAATCATGTCAAACTCCTGAATTACCGTGCTAAACTGTCCAAACCAGGCTGGAGGAGACTATTTCAGACCATAGAGTGACTCCCACGATCAGCATACAAGTCTACTAGAATCACCCTGAGCAACAAAACCAAGTGGTTGCTCCATATAGACTTTTTCCGCAAGATCACCATGTAGAAAAGCATTCTTAATGTCCAACTGATGAAGAGGCCAATGACGAACTGCAGCCATAGATAGAAGAATACGGACAGATGCCATTTTAGCCACTGGAGCAAATGTATCACTAAAATCTAGCCCAAATATCTGAGTATATCCTTTGACAACAAAGCGAGCCTTAAGTCGATCAATCTGATCATCTGACCAACTTTCATTGCAGAAACCCAACGGCAACCAACAGTGAATTTACCTGCAGGAAGGCAGACGAGTTCCCAAGTACCGCTCCTACGTAATGCAGACATCTCATCAATCATAGTCTGCCTCCATCCCGTATGAGAAAGTGCTTCACGTGTAGTCCTAGGAATCGAAATAGAGGACAAAGACAATACAAAAGCATAATAGGATGATGTGAGACGATGATAACTCAAGAAAGTATAATGTGGGTTAGCATTCGAGTGGACCGTATACCTTTTTGAAGTGCACTTGGTTGGCTAGGAGCAAGCAAGTCCGCAGTAGGAGCAGGATCTAGTGCATGACATGAATCATCTGGAACTGGTGTTGAACGTGGACGACGATGCTAAGTCAAAAAAGGTGGAGGTTTGTTGGGTTTTGTCAGAGGCAACACTACAATTGGAGATTCCTCAAAAGTCGATAGAGGTAGGACCTGAGATAGAGGTACGATCTCAGAGATATCAGGACGATCAGATGATAGTAACGTTGAGATTCAAATAATGTGACATCAGCAGACTATGATATTGATAAGGTCGGGGGAATAACAACGATACCCTTTTTGAACTCGCGAGTAACCAAGAAAGACACATTTGAGAGCACGAGGGGCTAATTTATCTTTTCCTGGAACTAAGTTATGAACAAAGCACAATGTGCTCCCAAAGACACGAGGGGATATAGGATGGAGACGTGACAAAGGAAACAGTATGGACTGTGGAACCTGATTCTGAATAGAAGATAAGGGCATTCCATTAATTAAATAACAAGATGCAATGACAGCAACGCCCCAAAAACGCAATGGAACATGGACTCAATGAGAAGAGTGCAAGCAGTTTCAATAAGATGCCTATTCTTTCGTTCTGCTACACCATTCTGCTAAGGGGTGTACGAACAAAATGACTGGTGAATAATTCCTTGGTGAGTCACAAACTCTTGAAATTGAGAGGACATGTATTCTAATGCATTATCACTAAGAAGAGTATGAATGGAAACACCACAATGGTTTTGTATTTTAGCAAAAAAACTTTTAAATATAGAAAATAACTCCTAACAATCTTTCATTAAGAAAACTCAAGTACATCTTGAATAATCATTAATGAAACTAACAAAATAACAAAATTCTAAGGTTGAACTAACTCTACTAGGACCCAAATATCAAAATGAACAAAAGAATAAATAGACTCGAAATGACCCTCAGTACTACGTGAAAATATAGCACGAGTGTGTTTCCCAAGTTGACACAACACACAATCTAATGAGGATAAACTAGACAAACTAGGCACCATCTTTTACAGTTTAGATAGACTAAGATGTCCCAAACGTTTGTGAATTAGGTCTGGAAGATCTGTGATGGAGCATGTTGTGAAGGAATTTGAAGAGGTAAGATAGGGGAAAATCATCAAAAAAATAAACGTCACAATGTGACTCCCGCGTCAAACGACTAACAGATGCCAAATTAAAAGGAGAACCAAGAACATAACGAACAGAATCTAAGGTGACAGAAGGTAAGGGTTGAGCTTTTCTAGTCCCTTTTGGTTTTGTTTGGATCCCATTGGCTAAAGTAATAGTAGGAAAAGATTGTGAGTAAACAATATCAGACAAAAGTGATTTGTTACCAGAAATATGATCAGAAGCGCCTAAGTCCATAACCCCATGATCCAAGAAAACTAAACTGTGAAACACAAGCAAAAGGATTACCCACAATAGGAACAGCAGGTTGAGGAACTGATGCTGCTTATGGAGACAGTTGCTTACTTGCTCGATACTGAAGGAACTCATCATATTCGGCCTGAGCAATATGAGCATTATTGGATGATCGGTCAGGTGGAACAACACATGCTACTTGTAGGATGTTTGCTTAGCTGTGCAATTTCTAAGGGATACCTTATATTCGTTCACAACAATAGGATCATAACTAGGCGATGGACCATGCAAAGTATAACATATGTCGCGAGTGTGTCCATACTTGTGGCGATAACTACACTTAGAGTGAGATCTTCCGGAACGACTTCCTCCTCGTCGATTTTCCATAGTAGATGGTCATTATCAATAGTTTGAGATGCAAGAATAAAGGAGTCAATAGTGGATGATGAAACTACTTTATGACTTGGAGGAGCAGCAAGACGAAGTAAACGAGAGAATAATTCATGCATGGTAGGGATGGTAGCACTAGCTAACATCTGATCACGTACAGAGTCATGATCTGCAAGAAGTCTAGCAAGTGTAAGGACTAAAAACAATCTGTCTGTGCTCTTGTGTTTTCACGTTCACGGTGTCTGGCATCAATGTTTCAAATTCTTCCATGACTGCCTGCACTTGTCCCAAGTATGTAGACATATCGGATTCTTGTTTCTTTAAGTTGGTCATTCGAGATACCGTATCATAAAATCGAGATGTCATTAGTATATAAAGCACGAGCCTTTTCCAAACTGAATAACATATCAGGAATGGGCAAAACAAGGGCATCAACTTGGAATCAATAGATCGCCATAGGAGACTACACAATTAAGCATCAACCTTCTTCTATTGTTCTTTGGTTGTTGTAGATTCCTCCGTAGCCTTAACCTTTCCACTATAATTCAACCGAGAAAGCCCATGCCAAATAGTTGGAACAGCCCATTAATGGTTCTGAAGTAATCATAGGATTTGAACTTCTGATTCCTGTACTTTTAAAGCCAAACATATCAAACCCAAAAGACATCTTTTGATCTTTTGAAATCACAAATTTTTGTAGTCAAAAACTAGTCAAAAAAATATATATATATATGGGGTCTGCCTCGGAATGTAAAGGCGACCTCACTGAGAGAAAAAACTAGCCAGAAATGCTGAAACAGTTTCCGAAAGGGCTGGAATTGCCGCAACCCTAATTTTGGAGGTCGAAATTCGAAAAAAATTGTATGGGTAACCTCGGAATGGAGAGGCGACCCAGCTGGAAAAGCATTGGTTATCAGAGGTGGCCGGAACTGACATCACGCGCTGGTGCATGGTCAGATCTCACCGAAAAACCTGCAGCTTTGGACAACACGTGTGGGCCCATGTAAGGCTGTTTTTCGATGGGTCTAACTGAGTTGTGGTCGCCGGAGGGTGAAGGACCCAGTGGTGGTGTTGATTTTCACACAACACTGACAGAAAATATACCGACAAAAATCAGCCTTGACAGACACCGAAAATTGATTCTCGATGGCTTGTCGAAAGTTTCTCACAAATGCTCTAATACCATGTGAGAAATATTGAAGAAAAATATTATTGACTTGTGTATCTTTATTACTACATAAAGACCCTATTTATAGATAATACAATCTAATTCAAGTCCAACTAGGAAACAACATACTATTCCTATTCCAATTCTAAATAGGACTATATATTCCTATTATTATTCTAACAATGTAAACTTGGACAATTACTAGATGTTACACTTTTATTTAATGAAAGATTATTAGTGGAAATCTCTTTCTTTTTAAAATGAGTCATACAATGATATAACTCTATTTCATTCTTCCGCATATATAAGTTATGGCATGTAGCCAGTTTTCTCGAGCAAGTTCAGGCATAGAGTGTCGGTCTCACCTAGGCCCAGGATTGGGGTGTGATAATACTAATGTTGTGAGATGACATTCCTGATTTACATTACAGGACCCCAACTAGGAAATACTTCAATGCATCTCTTTACTATTTTTAAGGTGTAACATGGTGATTGCAAATGATATAGAGGTCGTGATAGACTTCTTGAGTTCATTGCACATTCAGCAATGATATTAATCTATAAATATCTTTAAAGCAGCTTCTAGTTCCTTACTTTCTTTTAAAAGAAAATGGTAACTGTGTATTATTCAAAGAACCAAAACAGTGCTTCGATAGCACTGAAACCATATTACAAGAACACTCTATAATTTACTACCTCTATCCATAATGAATCTAAAACATCAATGATAGACATACAAATTGACAATTAGAAGACAAAACAATTCCTGCAAAGTTGTTTCAAATGTCAATAAATGGTCATGCTTTTAATAATTACCTTGGACGGTGAGGAAGGACAACAGTGGTAGCAGATATATTATCCACAGGACACGCAAGTAATTCGGAATTGAAACAGTCATCACTTCTCCTCTTAATGAAGAAATGATTTCCACGATGACTAGCTGATGTGTCAATGCCAGGCATACGTGATGTTAATACCACCAATCCATTTTCAGGTTTTGAAGTGTCTAGATAAAAGACAAATCTTGTAATTTTACTCTCAGATGCAATAAATAAATATTTCTTGCTCTCAGATGCTTGAAGATCCAAAGAAAATGTTTCGTCAGTTTCACGATAAAGGCAAGAGTCATCTAACTGGTTAGTTCCCAATTTATGCAACCAGACCTGTCAAAACTAATATAAATCAAGAGAGAGATACCTAAATAAGCAGAAGTAAGATGGATTTCAATTAGACGAATCCATAAAACTGGCTGTAAAGCGAACAGAATTGATTTAGCAAGTAGAACAAATATGTAGGTAGAGATGCTTATTTTTGGCAAACAGAGAAAACATAAGTACTACGTCTCACCACGATAAGCATGCCAAAGAAAAACAATACACTAAATGATTTGAACAACTCTATTAGATCTCTCCAATCAACTTTCTCTATCAAGAATCCCTCTTTGGATGGAGGATTAGCTTCTATTTTGATAGCACTAGACATTATTATTAGCTCAAGACATTAAACCAAACTGAATAACAATTATGGAACAGAAACAATATCATAATCAAAAACCAGTCAAAAGTTGGAAAGTGGATGCCACTGAAGGAAACTAAATCACTTATATCCAGTAGCTCCAATGAAATCCAAACCTTCTCCGGTCGAAGGATCTCATCCATTGTGACATATACCAATGCTTCATCACCTGCCCATTCGAGGTAGGATGTAATGGCACCAACCAGAGGTTTCCCAACCAGCTTTCCAGACTCTGCATCAATAACATAAACGGTGTATATTTCATCCCCTTTTGTGTCCTCTGCATATGCAACTAACTTGTTATTTGGGCTGACCTGATGAGAAGAGAATTACGATGAAATAAAAGATAAGCTATAAAGCAACAAGAGACATGGAATACCATAAGCATCTGTACAGAAGACATGTTCTTACTTTGAAAGCACCAAGACTGTAATATGTATGCTCCAGAGCTTTCACATTCTCATCCAGGATAATATGCTCTGAAGGAGCATCGGGTTCAGTTGGCATCGCATCATAAACAGATGTAGGAGCTCCACTTGTAGGCACATAGCATCTACAATGTTGGACATATTCCTTACCCTCCAAGTTCCTCCTGTAGTAAAAGTATGGTCCTCTCCGCATGGGTGCAGATATGTCATCTTCTTTAATTCTTCCTCTTATCTCAGTATAAATATGATCCTCTAATTGTTTGGTCCCTAGTAAAGTGATCCAGACAGTTTATAATCCCGTCTCCAAGCAATTGAGAATGAATTGATGAACATGATAGAGTAAAGACACATCGAGAACAAAACAACGAACAAATGCTTTCAGATGGAGGCAAGTATGCTACAAAAAGAATTATGTCCTTTTGCTGTTTTATATACACACACACACACATATACACATACACACACACATATACACATATACTGCACATCAGCAAGATGAAAATGGCTAGATGTAATTTTTTCTTCCAAAGAACTTCCAAAATGCGAATGTGTACAGTTGAAGAACATAAAATAACAAGAGTAAAGGCCAGTAGATTTTTCTCAAGCTTCAAGCTCTGGCATGTTTCAAAACATGTAATCATTACAATGACATTCACAAGAAGCTAGGCAGTTCACTACTTCTACAGACTAGAATGAGGGGAACACTTTTTTGTTCGATCAATAGCACAGTAAGGGAAATATTGCCCCAGCCATGTGACATAGTTAGCCGAAGCAGTTATTTTGCATTCCCTCCCCCCTTTCCAATAAAATATTAGCAAATCACTTTCAGGTAGTCCTCCCTCATCATTTAATACCACTGCTTCCAGCAAGATCCTTTCTACTTGCCATCAACATTATCAGTTTCAACATTACAAGGAAATTACACACCTCTCGATCTCCTTCACACACAATTTGGATGTGCTCTGTCAAAACACCCGCAGCTCAAATGCGACAAATCTCTCGAAGACATTCTGCTATTTTAAATCATAGACTTCAGATCATCAACAATAGTTCTTTAATGGTTTAGTAGCAAAAAGTATGGTGTATGATACAGTGGAAGTGCAATGGAACTTGAAGTTGAATCTTGACCTAAAAAGCTGGACACTACAGCAAGCTTACTACTAAGTCCAAACCCGAACTCTGACATTGGACTCAAGTTGAAATATGTATAACTTAAACATAGTACACATTGAAGGACCCAAACCAAGAGAAAACATTTAGATACATATATAGAAACACTGTTTTCTTCTCCAATCTTGGTATTATTCTTCTCTTCTCTACACATTCCTGTGCATTTAACTTCTATGTTGTACCCTAAGCACATGCTAGTAACATTTGTCTCTTTTCAGAAATTATAAGAAATTGACAGAGGAAAATCTCTTTCTTTTTTTTTTAGTTTTTTGAAAATGGTAATTGTTTCAATTTGTTAAAACAGTACATAGGTTGTACTGAACCATATTCACACTAGGAACTGTACTGGAATAATACTGACCTATCCCTATAATGAGTCTAAGACATCAATGATAGAGACAATATCATGTCTGATTACACCAAAAATAGAGAGTCAAAATGCAATTCAGTTTAACATGATGCATACTACTCTCCCTATTCTCAAAAACTCTAAGGTTCCTCTCTTTCCATTGTCCACCAAATAGTGCCAGGAACACTTCTCCAATTGCTTATGTTTTTTGCTTGTGTCTTGGCTTCTTTCCAGCTGTATAGAGCCTCTGAAATTTACCAGGCCTGGACCAATTGATGTTTTTAAGTCTCAGGAACAAATTCCAAAAACTGGCCAGTGACTTGACATAGGATGAACAAATGATCAACTGTTTCTGCAGTTTTCCCACAGGAAAAACATCCAGAGTAAAGTGGAATTCCCCTCTTTATTAAATTTTCCTGTGTCAACACTGCTTCTTTAGCTAGTAGCCACACAAAGCAAGCCACCTTGTATAGGATCTTGGCTTTCCATATATGTAGGGCCATTTGAGTAACTGCTGATTTTGATGGTTCAGCTTCTTGTATGCTGCACCTACCTTAAAATTCCCTTTACAGTTTCCCAACCTATGAGATTTGTCCTGTCATGTTTCCAGACTACTTAATTGATCAGTGCTTCTAAAAAAAATTTGTTATTCTGGGAATATCCCAGTAATTGAGGTGTCTTCTAATACAAAAATCCACCCTTGAGGAGTCCATAAGTCAGCTATAGTACTTTGTTGCTGAAGAACTAAATTGTGGATGTCAACAAAGAGTCTCTCCAAATTTCCTTATGCATACCAATCATCCTTCCAGAATCTAGTTTCTATGTCATCTACCTCTTTGACCTTGGTGTTTGGTTTGAATTCATTCCAAATACTCCAATGGATTTCCATAAGCTAACACCATTAGGTGTGGTAACCTCCTTTATCATCCAACTATCACACTCTTCATATTGAGCTTTTATGACTGATCCCCACAAATTTCGATTATCATTTAAGTACTTCCAAAGCCACTTCATCCTCAAAGCTTTGCTCTGGTTCTTCATGTTCTTCATCCCCAGATCCTGAACTCTCTTTTAAGCGATTATAATTTTCCATTTGACTAAGTTATATGTTGTGGATGCATGAAACCAATAAATTAAGTATTTAATTATATAATTAGTAGCTTTTTTAAATTATTCTAGAAAAGAATTTATGTTTCATAGTTTCATAAGGATTAGGATTAGTTATAGTTATTAGTTTGGAATAGGACTTAGGTTTCCTACTGGCTATAGAGTTATTAGTCTAGAATAGGATTTATGTTTCCTAGTTACCCACGAACTTCTTATTGTTGTAATAGGTCTCCTATTTACAGGAGGATCTCAAGAATAAAAGTCGGGCAGAATTTTAATCAAAAACAGGAGATTGGAGTTCTCTCTTCCATTGAGCTCTAAGGTTTTAGCTCCCCTTTGACGAGTTGAATTATATATAAAATAGGTCGTTCTAGGAATTCGAATAAAGGCAAGGAGAAATTGAAGGTAGTAGATTTTGATTTTTGTGTTCATCGTCCTGTGACTCGATCCTTCTCTCAGATTCCTAACAATTTGGTATCAGAGCCTGACACAATGGACGATGAGAGCAATTCTAGGTTTCAAGAGGACCGTGCAATTACAGAAAAACTAATAGACTCTAAACTTGTAGCCACAGAACAATGTCTCGGCGAAAGAATCGTCCAAGTCATTCAAGAACAACTTGTTAGCTTGGGAATGGGCTCCACAAAGCCAGTAGTCCACGGGACTGAGTCCAGCAGTGCCCCAACAACATGTAGATCAGCAAATCCTGCTACTAGAGGCAATATGCTACCTATTCAACTAGTTGATCAAAATCATCAAGCTAGTGGCAATTCCCATTATACAATACCAAGGTATGCAAGGATGGATTTTCCTACTTATGATGGCACTAACGACCCATTAATTTGGGCACATCGTTGTGAGCAATTTTTTGAAAATCAACATACATCAGATTTAGAAAAGGTTGGAGTGGTTGGGTTTCACCTGTTGGGAGAAGCACAACTATGGTATTATCAACTTAAACGAGCGAAGGGCCCAATGAGTTGGGAAGACTTTCAAAAACATTGTTTCGAGCGATTTGGACCTCCTGAAAGTAGCAATCCACTAAGTGAATTGGACACACTTCGACAAACTAGTACAGTTCAAATTTATCAACGTCAATTTCAAGAAAAGTTGGCTAGGGTTGATGAGCTTATTCCAGAACACATGCACGTGGGAATATTTATGGCAGGGTTGGATGATTCAATCAAATTGGACGTGCAGTTGCTCAAACCACCTGACTTATCGACGGCTATGAGTGTAGCTAGGGCTTTAGAACAAAAGCAACAACTGCAAAAGGTGAGTAGAGTTCACAAAGGAGCATGGCAGCAATCTCAAACAATTCTTGGCAGCAATCTCAAACTCAACTAAACTTGTTGCTAGTTCAATTACCTCGATAATGCTCAGTCCAGCAACCAAATCCCTTTTGTCAAGCAATTAACTCGCACAGAAATGGCAGAGCGAAGAGCTGAGGGATTGTGCTACAATTGTGACAAACAATATGCAACCACTCACCAGTGCAAACGACTTTTCTATCTAGAATTGGATGATTGAGCTGACAACACTATTCCAGAAGTTCTCGATGATTGCCGTGAAATTCGAGCTTGAGGACAAGCTCTTTTAACCTGAGGGGGGTAATGTTGTGGATGCATGAAACCAATAAATTAAGTATTTAATTATATAATTAGTAGCTTTTTTAAATTATTCTAGAAAAGAATTTATGTTTCATAGCTTCATAAGGATTAGGTTTAGTTATAGTTGTTAGTTTGGAATAGGACTTAGGTTTCCTACTAGCTATAGAGTTATTAGCCTAGAATAGGATTTATGTTTCCTAGTTACACGAACTTCTTATTGTTGTAATATGTCTCCTATTTAAAGGACCTCAAGAATAAAAAAGTCGGGCAGAATTTTAATCAAAAATAGGAGATTGGAGTTCTCTCTTCCATTAAGCTCTAAGGTTTCAACTTCCCTTTGATGAGCTGAATTATATATAAAATAGGTCGTTCTAGGAATTCCAACAAAGGCAAGGAGAAATCGAAGGCAGTAGATTTTGATTTTCGTGTTCATCGTCCTGTGACTCGATCCTTCTCTCGGAATCCTAACATGATACCTCTCCCTTTTCTTGTTCCTTGTCACAAAAATTTTCTCCTAATGCTATCCAACCTATTGTTGATTCATTTTAGGACAGGAAATAATCATATATGTTGGAAGTGCATAAGCACAGAATTAATCAGAGTCAATCTTCCCCTTAGTAAAAGGTACTGAGACTTTCACCTTGCTAGCCTCTCGTCTCACACTTCTCAATCACCCCATTCCTGATTTCAATAGATTGGGATTTTGCCCCCAAAAGGCATACCCAAGTATGTGGTTGGGAGGGCACCAACTTTACCTCAAAGTATTCACTTTAAATTTGCATGTCTGGTACTTCATTTACTAGATACAGGAATCTTCCAGTTGAGATATAGCCCAGGCATATCTTCAGATAACCAGAAAAAGTCCCAATATTTTAAGGTAGTCTTCTTCAGCATCACAGATGATTAGGGTGTTATCTCCATACGGTAGATGAGTGATCTCTAGACTTTCCCTTCCAACTCTAGCAACTTCAAAACCCCTCAGCCACCCTTCACAGCTTGCATTCTTGATCATATTGTTGAGTCACAGAAGGGTGACAGGGGATCATCCTGCCTAAGACCTCTCTGTGATCTAAAATATCCTATTGGAGAGCCATCTACCAAAACTGAGAAGTTCACGAAAGATAAGCAAAATTTAACCCACTGTCCCATTTGTGATCAAAACCCATCTTCTCTAGCATACCCATAAGGAAGTCCTAATTGACATGATCATAGATCATAACCAAAACACCATCAAATTGAGCAAAGAATTCAGAGTCCACTTCCAAGGCTGTGAGGAAGCAACTCTAAATATGGTCATATTATAGATGCTAAGAGACAAGCAACTGCAGAGAACGCAGGTGCAATGGTGCCAATGACCCCAAAGAAGAAAATCCCTAAGGAACTAAAAAATCTAGAGCCAAATAGCAACTTCATAAGTTATGGTACAAGAGTAAGGGGGATGTTACGTAGACAATCTCAATGAAATTTAACATTGTACCATGGAATGTAAGGGGCCTCAATAATCCTAGGAAGAAGTAGTTGATTAAGAATATAATATACAAGTGGAGGTCTGATGTTTATTGCCTACAAGAATCAAAATTGAAAGGTGATATAAGGGAAATAATCAAAGAACTTTGGGCAAACAGGAAGGTGAAATTTGCATAACTTAAAGCAAGAGGCACTAGGGGAGGCACTATCATTATGTGGGATGGCAGCATCTGGGAGGGGAAAATTGGTGAGATAGGGATTTGTTGCATCACAGTAAAATGTCAGGATAAAACATTCATTTAGCATGGTGTGGGGAGAGTTAGGAGCAGTGAGGAGACTTTTCAGTGGGCCTTGGGTGTAAGCTGGGGAAATTTTTTTTTAAAAAATTTTAACGACCCTTGAGGGGGTCATGGACTTGGCAACACCCCAGGCCTTATCATAAATAAAAACAACCAAAAATTACGAGGGGGAAATAAAACCTAACCTCCGGCCCTGTGGTAGTTCATTAGTCGACCATCCTACTAAGGTTAGCCAACTCATCCCCAATACTAAAACAAAAGCAAACCTAGTCTTTATGCACCTGTGAGAGGACTCCTCTCAGTACAATAAAACTTGGAAAGCATTAAACAAAGGAGACTCTCCCCTTACATAAAAAGGAGAAAGAAAATAAAACCTAGAAGATCTTCAATGTTGTGAGATTCCCCTAGAGAAGAGAATTGCAACATATTCATGAAAGCCATGGAAGATTTCTCAGAATTGTTAGAGAACATGAGGACCCTCCACTCACAGGTGGTAGTTTCACTAGAAGGAAAGGTGATAGTCATGACATAGCTGCAAGGCTGGACAGGTTCCAAATATCAGAGGAATGGGAAGTCTCTTTCAGGAATATCAAGCAAGCAATCCTACCAAGAGTTACCCTTGATCATAATCACGTCCTACTAGAGTGTGGGAGCTGGGAGAAATCACAGTCATATTTCAAGTTAGAAAATGGTGGCTGCAGACAGAGAACTTCAAAGAGAGAATCAAAGGATGGTGGGATGCTGAAGCTGTTGTAGGCAGACCTGACTACATCCCAGGTTGTAAGCTGAAAGACCTCAAAAGGAAACTGAAAGAATGGAGCAAATCTGTCCAAGGAAACTTGGGACTTCAGAAATAGAGTATCTTAAATCAACCATCTGAGTTGGATGTGATGAATCTTATTTGAGAGTTGCCCTAACTGTAGAATTTGAAGAAGTTGCAAAGAGGAAGTGGCATGGAGGCAAAGATCTAGGTCATTGAGGTTAAAGGAGGGTGACAAAAACACAATTCTTCCAAAGAAGAGCTAATTGTCATAAGAGATGCAACAACATTGATAGTTACTGGTCAATGGGGTATAAGGGTGAGTGCGCGTCTTAGACCAACCGAGAACGATGCGCATGTGTTATGGCGAATGTGGGTCGCCTCATTGCTACAGAAATTAGAGATAGAGCTTTGAATGAGCGAGCTGGCCTTCCATTCCCATGCTTGATTCACAGGTTGTGTGAGCATGCTAATGTCCCGATGAAACACTTCTTTAATCACCACACCAAGGTTACAAAGTAAATGAATGTCGCTTTAATCAAATGTGAACAGTCCACTTTACAAGGCCAAACTAATATCATCCATCTTTTCAGTGCCGAGCATTCCACTGCCTCTGCTGCAGCAACTAGCATTAGAGGGGCTGTCTACCACCACTCCCACCGAGGAAGGTAGTGAACAGCCCGAAGGTGCTAGCTGACCCTTCCCAACTATTCCTTCACAACTAGGTAATTTTGTCTCCGCCCCTTTAGGTTCCCTAAGAAAATTGTTACAAAACAGAAGTAGATACAGGCCGTATTGGACAAAATCACCGAGCAATTACCAAGGGTGGTTCAGACACACGTTCAGGCTGACTGAGATGAGACACAAGGTAGCACAGTTCAGGGTCGACTTGATGGATTGAAGGCCCATGTCAATGACCTGATCAATAACTTGGCGGACTTGAAGCCGACTCCATGTGGGCACAATTAGCAGCATCGAAAAAGAAATAGCGAAACTGGCCAAAAAACCGACAGTTGTGCCCCCTCTATTGGCCACTAACACATTGATGCAATTATTCACCACTCCTCTGGAGACAACCAGATTGGATGAGATTTGGGTTAAGGCACTGGCACCTAAACCAGCAAAGCATAAGGACAAGAAACATCGTTAAAGACCTACCGACCTGGAAGAGTTGTCAGATGATGAGGCCAAAAAGACAGAGGCCAAGAGGTTGAAAAAGGCCAGAAAAGAGTCACGATGGGTTGCGCAAAAGGCAGAAGAACTAGAGCGGTAGAGGACTGAGATCGTGAGAGTAGGGGCTTCGTCTAGCACGTAGTGTAGCCCCCTTCTACTAAGATGGCTGCTATGGTGCCTGAGGGCACCCATACTGTTACTATGGCGATGACCCTTTAAGGGAGCCTTACACTATGAGTGCACCGCTGATGCCAACTTAGATCAAACCGCAAGTGCCTAGGGTGCAACAGGTATGATCCATCTCTATATGCTTCATTGTATTTTTGTTAAAGTGCATTAAGGACAATGCACAATCATTTCATAGGGGGTGAGACATCCTGACACGTGAGAATTTTTCTTGAGATTTTTCTTTTCGCTCAAGCGTTTTATTTAGTAGAACTGGCATGTTTAGGTTGAGTTGTATATATTATTTTGTTTTGTTTTGTTTTAGTATGTGTGTTTCCTTTTGATATTGTGCATGCAGCTTTGGGTTGTAAATACACTACTTGGTAATTTTTTGTATTTCTGGACTTTAAGGTTATATGTTAAAATAATAAAACTTTAATATCCCTAAAAATATGTTGTACTACAACCCTTGCTGTTAAAATTGACTTGTTAGGATCTGTCCATGACATCTTAATTACTGACTTCTTGGTCAATGTGCAACAACATGATTATTGTTGACTAGCTTCTAGATAGTGTAAAATAGGTGTCATGAGTGTGTGAGCTTAATTGATTAGTTCTTACTTTGTAGGTATAAGCTAAAACTTGCCCCGTTAATCGCATTGAAATTGATGAATAGCTGATTAGGAAAGAATCATAGGCCATTTTTTAGTATGATAATCCACTTCAGCCTAAATGGACATCAAATCAAAATGTGAATCAATTGAACCCTTTTTGAGCCTTAGACTACTTTTTATCACCCTGTTCACCTTCCCACATTATTTTGACCACTTTGACTGTATTAGGGGTTCCTTTGAGGGCATGACACCACAACTCAAGCGAAAAGTCTAAGTTGAAGGTGATGAGGAAATCAAAAAGATGGGCATGTAGAATAAGGTTCGAAAAGAATGCAGTACTAAGGGTGTGGTGATGATATATTGTAGTGGAAAGAAATTTTAAACACAGAAAAATGAAAAAGAAAATTGAAAAGAAAAAGGAGAGAAAAAAGGAGGAAAAAAAGAGAAGTAAAAGTAGTAAAGCAGAAATATCATCACAATATCATCGCACCGGATAAGGAGATTTGGGGAAAATAAAAGAAAGTCATGATGAATAGGAGGTGATGTGGAAAAATAAAGAATGATGTAGTCTCGAGGAGGGTTAGTCACGTTGTATCCAAATATGTCATTCCCTAAACCTAAGCCTACATTATAAGTCTGGAAAGTCTTATAGTGATCCTAAGCCAGCTATTCGGAGGTTGAAGTGTAGAAAATAAGGACAAGCCTATGGTCTATATACTTGCAGGTTCTAACTTCTTTGGAGGGTGACTGTATTAGTATTTGTCCCTATGTTGACTAAATATGTGTGGATGGGACTTCTTTCGAGTAAGGGTATGTTATTTTGCTTTATCATGTAGCAATGTCGAGTTTAGGACTATGGTTACTGACACATATCGAGAATTAGTGTGGCAATGTCATCCTTGGCACCCAGTGAGTTAATTGAACCATCTCGGTAATAATAGTAGGGGGTGAATTTAAACGGAAAATGAAGTTTAAAGGTATGTGTATGTTTGATGACCAGATGTTGCATAGTTCAAACAAGTCATTGGGTTTTTAGAGTTGGTTGTTCAACGTGTTTATTGCTTGAGGACAAGCAATGATACTAAGTTGAGGGTGTTGATGTGTCGCGAATGTACGACGACGTTAACATTTAAAACAAGGAATTATTGTGAATTCTCCAGCATGTTTTGTGAATATGATGTGTAGTGAGGTACATGTGTAGGGAAAGGGAAACAGGTGACGGAATGCCAAGGAACCAAAAGAACTGGAAAAGCTACTAAGTGTAGTACCAAAAGCCACTATACGAGGTGTGGTGAGTACCACAAGTCGTGGTCTCTGTCATGCAGATGATGTTGGAGAAATATTGCCTAAAGCAAACACCATGATATAGTGTACGAGGCATGGTGGTGGCCATGGAGAGTGATGAAGAGCTTGCATGATGAAGGTCTATGAATCTATAAATGAATCGTGATGAGTTTGAACGACCATGAAGATGTATCGAGAAGCTGAAGAACTAGAACTGCATTTGGCTAAGTGAAACCACGAACCTTTATACAGTCCATGAAGATGACCACGACACGTGAAGTGGAACGTCAAAGCATGCCGACTCTATCTTTTCCAATTAGACTAGGAATGGGTTCTCTGCGTTTATAAATAGCACACATTAGGTTTCTTACTTTAGGCAGTCTGGGTATTAAAAGAATAGTTTACGAAAGCTTTAGAACGAGTTTGAGCAATATTTTTTACGAACTAATCAATTCCAAATCTTTTGTTCATTCGTTTGATTCGTGTTTTGGTTATTTAATTATTGTAAGTAATTTGCTTGAATTATAAATTTTTTTCTTAGATTATTCTTATGATCATGGATAGCCAAACACCACAACTGGGGTTGTGGGAACCATGACAAAGTAACAATGTAAGTTAAGTATGATAATTATCGATCAATGTGAATGCATGTATTGTTGTTTTCTTCTGTTTAGTTGTCATCCAAACGAGTGCACGCATTAGGACTAGCCTGAATTCAAAGTTTTTATTAGGAAAAGATAACAACAACAGAAATTCGAATGCTAATTTATTTATCTAATAACTTGAGCCAGAGAAGGGATAGTTATCTGAGATCATAAAAACAAGGGTTAGTAATGCACACACTCTATGATCGAGAGGTGAAAAGTAAAATTCATCTAATAGAGCCGAGAGGCGTTAAAGTGTCCATAACTTGTTAGAGTTTGTATCCTAAGCATTGAGAGATAGTTACTAGTATGATATACCTACAGAGTTGCGACATCACGGGGAACACAGTCCTAGGATTTCTCATATATAAGTCTGCCTTCCTCTACATTCGTTTTTGGTTAAACATTAATTAATTAAAACTAAAATCCCCCTTTACTTTATGCACTTCTGTTTCCTAAAAATAGTGATTATAAATTAATGTAACTGCTAGTAGATACATTTCCACTTCAACCGCATTCAATGTGGGATCGACCTCAACTCTGGTTGAGTTTTATATTTGACAGCTATCACTTATTCTTCTTAAACGAGGTGTAATTTGGGCATATCAATAAGTTCTAATAAGGAAAAATACTTTTGGAAAGGTAATTGTATTCAAAAAAAAAAAAAAAAAAAAAAACCTAAAATATCCTTGGGGAAAGTGATGGAGGGTCATTTTATCTCAAACTTAGTGTTGTTCCTTACAACCTTAAAAATGAATTCCTTATGTGTTAATGAAGGTGTACTCAATTTTGGTTCGCACAGCAAGGTTTAGATGGTCATGTGTTGGTAGCACGTCATATACATTTGAATGACACTAATATCCAAAAGCCTGCAAGGCATTTAATTCTACGAATCTGAAATACGATGACTAAATCCATTCATCCAAAGACATCCTTAGTTCATGGACGTGGGACTAAATTCCAATATCAAAAAATCAAAAAATATTATGAATAATCAAAGAATAACTCAAAAAAAGAGAAGTTAAAGAATGGTGTTAGCTACCATACTAGCAGTATTAAGTTACAAACTTTTACCTATAAGAAATGATCAACTTTAAAATTGATCTAAACTGACATTCAAATCTATAGAATTTATGTTTCATAAACATTTCAATACCATGAGCTAAAATACTAAAGAGTACTATAATCTACATATTTCATGAACAAAAGTAACAAAATGTAGGGGCAATTTTTTTTTAATAAAGTAATAATGCATGGGCAAATTTACGTTAATCAAAATGGTGTGACGAGACTTTTTCTTCATCAAGAAACTTATGTTTTTGAGATGAGGGACCCCAAGAAACAGCCTCTCTACCTCTATAAGGTAGTGGTAAGATCTATGTACATTTTACCCTCCCCAGACCCTACTTGTGAGATTCCACTGGGTATGTTGTTGTTGTTGTTGTTGTTGTTTTTGTAAGAAACTTTAAAATATATATATAACACCATTTGAAACACAAGGGTTGAAACAATAAATTCGCTAAGGACAAAGTGTGCTTGTATACAAGAAGTATACCAAAAGTAGAAAATCTTACAAAATGACATGGTTTTTTACGAAAGGCATCAACCTTCTATACAACTAGGAGCCTCATGGGTGCACCAAAAAGAAACGAGGGAAAAGAGACTATTTCTCATAGTGTGTAAAAAGGAAATAAGGGAATTATCGTGCATTATAAACAATTTGAGCTGTGAGCCTTTATCATCTGAAATATTAGATGTGGGCAATGCTTGAACCTCCTACCAACCAAGTAAGGAGCAACAAATCCAAGTGAACTAGATCCATTCCAAAGTCAAATAGAGAATAAAAATTTGAAGTGTTGGAATGGAACTATGGACACAAAATCAAAACCCTAAGTTTGAAAGATTACTCATTCTCCTCCTCAAATTTTTGGGGCGACCTGCTGCTTGTTGATGCTACTCTGGCAGTAAGTTTTCTTTATCTTCTCTCTAGTTGGAAAGATATATTTTAAATGCTGAAACAGAGAATGACAAATATTGGAGTATAACTATTAGGCATCAAACGCACCAGACATCATAGAATCCATGTAAGCATTTTCTTCGTGGAGGTAAGAGAGGAGGTCTGGGTTAGAGCGAGAGTCATCACGAAGCCAGTAGTAGTTGTCTACTCTAACGTCCCCAAACAACTCCATTTCGTGCTTCACTTTCTTTGGGGCCGGCGGAGCCTTCCTTATCAAGGGCGTGGTGTTGGCCATAGCTCGCAGGGAGAAAACGGAAGAACCTTTAGCCCTGGTGGCAACAGCAACAATGGTACCCAACACTAAAAGTAATGGTCGGCCGATGCAGGACTGAACCATTCAAAGCGGCATTCCAGTGGCAAGTTTTGTTTGTATAGAACGGGTCCGCCTCTCTCAATAAGAATTACCACGTCGCACCAACTAGATACAAAAATAATTTCTTTATCTCAAGTAGTATTTTTTATTTTTTTGAGAGTTTAATAATTTCAATTTAGTTTGAATTTTTCATAAAATTTTTAAATTTTTAAAAATAAAATTTATATATTTGTAAACTACATAAAAAATATTATAAGTCACTATAATTGATGAGTTAAAATATTTAAAAGATACATAAAAGAGACATTCAAGTGTTGAATAGAATAAAATGGGATTTTTATTTTATTTTTTAATTTTTTTAATATTAATATTTTAATTGTGGATTAATGGGGATTGAATTGAAATATTTAAAAGTTTGGAATCAAATTAAAAAGTAAAAACTTATAAACAAAAATAATTAAAAACTCTGCCCGCCTAATGATCAGAACTGCTTCTCAAAAAAGTCATCTTTTTCTTCTTCATTCTCTTGTCTTCCCTTTGCTCTGCTAAGGAATTTTCGTTTCTCTTCATCCTTTTTTTTCTTTTCTTCCTTTCACAGGTACACAAGATAAGCAAGAAGGTTGTCTCTTTTGTCTTCCTGTCTTCCTCATCTTTCTTTTTTTCACTTCACTATTTGAAGGTAATTTATTTATTTGTTTAATCATATTTTTTGAAGAAGTTGTTTAAATAATTACAAGTTATTTATGTGTGTTTGTTGTTTAAGCAACTAAAATAGATAAATAACTAGTAATTGTGTCGTTCAAAATATGAGTGTTTAGCATAAACAATAAGTAGTTGTTTAAGCAACTAATAGTTGTTTGTACTAAAACCTAACGTGGTGCATGTTGATAAAAAGAATCTTTCAAAAGGTGATTAATTTGTAACTGAATCAAGCCTCTGTGATGTTTACATGTGAACATGAGTGCCTATATAAATACAAGTTGTTTACCGATGATTGTTTAGTATAAACAACTCTTGGTTGTTTAAACAACTAAGAGTTGTTTAAACGAGAATCTCAATTAGACATTAATTTATTTATCATATCTGAAAACATACTGATATATGTTGACAAAAAAAGTCTTTCAATGGGTAATAAAATAGATAAACAACTAGTGGCTGTGTAGATCAACATATAATTGTTTAGCATAAACAACCGTAAGTTGTTTAAACAACTATGAATTATTTATACTAGAAAAATAATTGAATATTAATTTATTGGTCACATTTGAAATCATATTGATACATCTTGACAAAAGCGTCTCTCAAAAAATGATTAATTTTAATATATTAATTTGATCACAATTAATCATAAATCTTTGATTCTACTAATAAACAATTTAATCATATATAACATTAACTGACTAGGAGAAAGTTGGCTTGACAATAATTTCACATCTTGTGAAAAGTTAATGATTTTATATATTTTTATTTAAATCAATTTTTGTTGTAGTTTTATTTGCTTATAAAATCATATCTCATATAAAATACATAAGCAACTAGTGATTGTGTATATCAAAATATAATTGTTTAGCATAAACAATTATCAGTTGTTTAAGCAACTATGAGTTGTTTATACTAGAACCTCAATTGGACATTAATTTGTTGATCACATTTGTAAATATATTTACACATCTTGGTAAAAGAAGCCTTTCAAAGGATGGTTATTTCAATATACTGATTTGATCATGATTAATCACAAATTCTTTGATTGTACTAATAAACAAGTTATTGCTTGATAATAATTTCACTATTGTGAAAAGTTAATGATTTTATATATTATTATTTAAATCAATACTTATAGTGTAAATTAAAATATGATTGTTTACCATAAACAACAATCAGTTGCTTAAGCAACGAAACATTATTTATATTTTGACATTAATTTCTTGATAACATTTGAAAATATATTGACACATATTTATCAAATAATATATTATAATACAAATATAGCAATAACAAATAGCCTTGTTATTGTGTAAACAATTATTATTTGTATTAAATAATTTATTGTTCGTATTGAATAACTTATTGTTATTGTGTAAACAATTGTTATATGTATTAAGCAATCTGTTGTTGTTT
>JAOTQR010000045.1:723280-826363 GCA_025774065.1 Solanum ossicruentum | reverse complement strand
ATATATATATATGATATTCTCCTATATAGTGTTGGAAAGTGACCATGCCTTACTCGGGGGGTTAAGAGCCCGGGTAATCATGTCGAGGGGTTTTGTACCTTGATACAAATCAAGGGGTTGTGCCTTCATAACCGGGTTAAGGGGTTAGTAACTCAATCACCAGGTGTGGTAGGGTGCGATGATCCACCAATCAACTAAAGGGGTTTGTACCTTCGTAAACTATCAATTCTACAATGATGGTCTTCTCTTTTCGACGAATTATGTTCTATGTAAGAATGATTTACTTCAAGCATCTACCATGCATGTCATATTGTTATACGCTCATCTATTGCCTAACCATGCATTTTGACTAAGTTTCCTATCTATTGTTGCATTGCATCCTACATACGTAGTACATTCAAATGTACTAATGCATACTCTATAGCTACATAATGTCATTATGTATGGACTGGAGCCCCACTTAATCATCCACCTCCACATGGCTAGTACGACTTCTCTCAAGCTAGTTGGTGAGTCCATTTCAGGGATAATGCCTATATTCTTATGTTGTACTATGAGTCTCCTTCTTTATTGTATTTTTGACTAAGAGGGTGACCCCAATTACTTATCTTGGCCCCCGCTAAGTTCTATGGTTATAGGTGTTATTGGACATGTTATGTATAATGCTATGAGCTTTGACTCTCTTGACTCTTGATGTTTATGATATGAAAGATGTCCCTTAGCCCTGGTGATCCCTATTTACTATCTCCTGTTGTCATTTTATTGCTTTCACGACCAAGGATGTGTAATAATGTGTTAAGAGGATTGCTTCTCATCCTTTCAGGTTCCCCATATGTCATGTGACATGTAGGCCCTAGGCTTGGGTCGTGACAATAGCAACCATGCACATTTGATTCTCTTGACAATGCTTGTTCTGATAAGTGAAGACAAAATTGAGATGAAAAGCATGATTTGAGAGTCTTAGTTGATAGTGTAATCAGTTCCATATGAGTCTGAGGTAGATTTTCAAAATTTGTATATTGTGCTATAATTCAAAACTTGCCCTATTACTCTGACTGAGACTATAGGTTAGTTTTTAGAAAGCATCTTAGGTCGTTGGTCATAATAGTCCACTTAGCCTAAATGACCACCAAATGTGTGAAATATCCCTTTATCCTAATGTTTGAGCCTTACATGCACTTTTTCTTTGTAAAAACCTAAGTTACCTAGTCTTATTAGATATAAAATCCTTATATTGGCTCTGGTCCTTTTTTGAACATTGTGCACCTTAACTGAGGTAAAAAGCCTATGTTGAGGGTGACTACCAAAAGTGTCCCTGGTTCCTAGGTTTGATATCATATGTTGCACCTTGACTCAGGCCAAAAGCCTAAGCTGAGGGTGGCTAGTGTAAGGGCAAACACAAAATAAGGGGGAAAATTAATGACACATGGAGAAGGAGATTAAAAATGTGTACTAGGTGCAAGAAAAATGAGTGATGTCTAAGCAATGAACTAAAAATAAAAATGTTGTGAAAATATAAGACAAAAAGCTGAAAAATGAGAATAAACTACCCAGAAAATCTTAAGCTAGGAGAAAGGGAGAATGCGATGAAAAATAACAGTGTTGGTAGGGAACAGTGTAGGAAAATTCAGTGTCAAGGAGGGCCTTTAGTCACTATATTCCCAAACCATCTTACCAAAGCCCCTGAGCCTACGTTACAAGCCAATGAAGTCCTTGAGTAATCCAAGTCTAAGTAGCTAAAGGTCATATTCATATGTATAGGGACAATATGGTATTAAGCATTGTATTTTAGTGTCTTTTGTAAGAGTGAGTGATCTTGCATAGTCCCAACATTATACCTGAAAATATCCTTGTGGTAGAGATATGAGACTTCTTTTTGTAAGGGTACTTGCATTGAATTATTAATATTAGACTAACTAGGTGAATGACGCTTGTTGATAACTACCTTGCTTGTCATAGTTGCATTCCCATATGCATTGATCAGTGTTGGTTTGATGGATAGATATCTAAGGTACTTTTAAAGTGGTATGGGTATATGTGATTTAGTTTGATGTAATGTATGCCATTAGATTGAGGTTTGTGTATTACTGTGCTACTTATGTAGATTGAGTTTGTCTTTTGAGGACAAGCAACAAGTTTAAGTTGACGGTGTTGATGTGCTATCAAAATACAGTACCTTTGATGCTTAAAACTTGGACTTTTATGGATTCGCAATGTGATGTTAGCAAATTTGATGTGTTTTTATGTTTGTTTCGCAGCATTACAGAGTTGGCACAATTTTTGGGGCTAAGTGTGCAGAATTTGCTGAAGCACAAATTCCATGAGGCCCTTTACTGACTGTAGAGAGTTTTTTTGTCTATAAAGGTTTTTTGGTGTATGATTCAAGTGAAGGGTGATTTTATGAAGTTAAGTCTACGAACATGCGGATGAGCCATAGAAGCTTATATAAGCAGTAGACTTGGTGTCGTGTCTTAAGGATCAAAAAGTGGGGAGTTGCTGAAAAGTCCTCAGATGAAACCACCCACGGGCTATAGAACTTTATACGAGTCATAGAGGGGTGTCATAGAAGTTAGCCCTAGATTTTAAGAAACACTCCACGAAAGCCCTTCTATAGGTTGTAAAATGTTATACGACCCTTAGAAGTTGTCGTAGAGTCTGTCGACCCAGTTATCCTATTCCATTTTGGTTTTTAATTTTAAATGCTATAAATAAGTTTTTAATGTTATTTTTCATAGAAAACAGGTAAGGGAGATGATAGAACAATAGAGATTTTGAGAGAAACACTTGTGAAACTTCATTTCATCTTTTGATTTCAATCTTATGATTCTTGGTGAAGAGTTTGGCATCTTTGTGTTTAATTCTCTCGTGTAAGTGCTCAATTATGGTATTCAAATTCATAAATCTTGTATATACATAGATCATAAGTAGGTAAATCCACAAATAGTGTTGCGAGAGCCATGAAGAACTAAAAAAGTAAAATTGGATAATTCGTAATTCTTGAAAAATGTGCATGGATGCATTAATTAATTCTCTTCAATTTGAATGTTTTCTAATGGTGGTCATCATTAGAACTCGCCTAGTGTTATTAACTAGATCAATGTAGTAATCAATAGGAAAAGAGATTAATTAATAGAATTTGATTGATATTTCTCATCTAATCAACCAAACTGGCGAAGGGGAGGTTGTACTGGAACAATAGGTAAGGGTTAGTAATGTCACACTAAAGGGATGGGCCAAATAATGTATTGAAATTCACCTCTCACCTAGGACAAAGGGTTTGGTGAACTTAACTTACCAGTTTGCATGCTACACACTAGAAAAGAATTCGATTATCTGGTAATATTGAGTTAGGGCATCATGGGACCACAGTACACTAGTTACTCTTAATACTGATTTAACTCTTGTCTTAGTGTAGAATTACTATTCCTAGTTATTACAAAACCCCCCTTCGGGGATATTAGTAGGTTAATCAACCAAAATTACTGTGAATTCTTCTAAGTCTACCCTACTCCCTGTAGGATTCGACCCTAAGCTTCGTTAGGTTATATATCTTGACACCGACCGCATTAGGCTTAAAAGAGAGGTGTATCTTGGATGACATCAGTACCTTGGAAAGCACCATCATACTAAGCTCTCTTGGACTCTATACTCCTCCTCTTAGATCTTCAAGTTGCTCGGTATAAGTTATGAGCCAAGACAAGTCTATATCTTCTATTAGCATGGAAGTGTAGCATTCTTCATTGATCAAGTCAGACACTTTCAACACAGACTTTTGCATCCTTGCCCTAAGGTCAGCAACCAAGTAAGGAGCATACTCTAAGAAGTTTTTGAACTTTAGGGAATATTCCCTAACACTCATAGAACCTTATTTGAGGTTCATAAACTCCATCATCTCTGCCTCCCTGAGCTCCATGGGAAAGAAATGACTAAGGAAGACAACCTTGAATTCTTCCCAAGTGATTGGCTCTCCATGAACTCTCTCACTCTTCCATTGAAGCAACCACAAATTGAGCAAGGCCTTTTATCTGGTAGGGTGCAAGTTCCACTTTCTCCTCCGACTTATCCACGTAATGTTAAGAACTTTGTATACCTTATCGATGAATTCTTGGGAATCTTTGCCATCTTTAGAGCCATAAAACTTTGTAGGATTCATCCTTGTGAATCCCTCACCTTTGAGGTAAGGGTTCGAGCATGAGGAGTTTGAACTCCTTGATTGGCCATGGGCCTTATCAATAACGTGACCACATTCTAATACTCGACATGGGTGACCCCTTCTTCTCCTTGGGGAACTTGAGGAGCTGTAGGGGTCAGTTCATTGATGTGCTACTAAAATATAATATTTTTATGCTTAAAACTTGAAATTTTATGTTTTCTCAAAGCGATGCTAGTGGGTTTGATGTGTTTTCATGTTTATTTTCTAGGATTACCTGAAGTTCTACAGAATTGATGTTTTTGGAGATTTATGGACAACTCTATGAACCTTGATTCACTCCACGAGTCATAGGTTGGTTTCATGAATTAGATCCAGTGAAGGGACAAGTTTCAGATGTTGCATTCACGAACTGCTAGACGAGCCACAAATTTATTCATGAGTCGTGGATAAGTCATGCTTTGAGGATCAAGATTTTAAAGAGTTCTAGGGAAGTTAGCATATGAAATTCTCTATGGTCCATAAGTCTAAAGTTGGCATGTAAGATTGTTTCATAAGTTGAAGTCTATTTTTGGAAAGTCTAGAGCACCAAGCCTAGGTACGGGTTGTGGTTTCATATACGGCTCGTAACCTCATCCGTAGAAGCTATCGAATCTAGTTTTCCTATTTTATTTTGGATTTGTATTTTACTTATTATAAAAAGGTTTCTAGTCTTTTTAGTAGGGAGACACATGAGAGAGGACAGAAAGACTTTGAGAACTCTTATTTTGTGATTTTTACATTGAGATAATTACATTATGATTTCTTGTGTATAACTTTGGATTTCTTGTTCTTAAATTCATTATTGTAAGTGTTTAAATTATGATATTCCGTAACATGATTTTCTCATCTATAATGATCATTTGTAGCTAAATCTACAACAAGCGTTATGGGAACCATGAAGAACTAACAAGGTAAAATCGGATAATTTGTAATTCTTGGAAAGTGTGAATGCATGTACTCATTAATCCCTTCGTTCAGAATACTTTTAAACAATGGAAACATTAGAAATTGCCTAATTCTTACTTGCAGGATCAAGGTGGTAATGAATGGGATACATGAATAATTAACAAGATTTGATGAGATACCACTTGACTAATAAACCTACCCGAATCAAGCAATGATTGTACTGGGATAAAAGGTAAGGGTTAGTAATGTCACACTATTGGGATTGGTCAAGTCATGCAGTGAAATTTGCCTCTCGCCTGGGTCAAAGGGTTTGGTAAACTTACCTTACTAGTTTTGCATGCTACATACTAGAAAAGATAACGATTATCTAGCTATACTAAGTTAGCAATTCATGGGGACAACAACACCCTAGTTACTTCTCTCACTAATTTCACAGCACTTGCTGCTAGTTTAGATTTACTTATGGCAATTACAAACCCCCTGATATCGCCCAAGATACACCTCCTTTTTGAAGGTTAAAGTGGTCGTTGTCAAGGTATATAACCTAACCAAAGTTAGGGTCGAAATCACAGGGAATATGGTGGACATAGAATAATGCAAGCAATTCGAGTTAATTAAGCTACTTATCTCCCAAAAGGGGGCGTTTATGAGATTGCAGAAAGAAATCCTAAACTAAGACAAGTGTGTGAAATAAGTAAGAAGAGGAACTAGGGTATTATGTTCCCCCATGATTCCCTGACTTGGTATTACCAAATAATCACATTCTTTTCTATCGTGTAGCATGCAGAACGATTAGTTAAGTTTACCAAGCTCTTTGATCTAGGCGAGAGGTAAATCTCACGACGTGATTTCATCCATTCCCACAATGTGGCATAACTAAACCTTACCTGTTGTTCTAGTAAAACCTCCTTTTGATCCAGTTTGGTTGAGTAGATGAGAAGCTTCAATCGAATCATGTTAATTAAACTCTTTTCTTATTAATTACTACCTTGATCTAGTCAATAACACTAAGTGAGTTTTGATGTTGGCCATTGTTAAAAAGAATTCAAAATGAAGAGAATTATTAATACATGCATGCACACTTTCCAAGAATTATGAATTATCCATTTTTACCTTGTTAATTCTTCATGGTTCCCACAACCCCTGTTATGTATTTAGCTATTCATACTCATTGTAGATGCAAGAGTCATGATATAGAATAACATAACAAGCACTTAAAAGAATGAAATTAAGAATAAGAAATCCAAGCTCTTCAATGAAAATCACAAAGTATGTATTAAAATTACAAAATATTGTTTCCAAGTGTTTTGCAATGTCCCTCACATTCTCTCTAGATTGTCTAATAGTTGTCTATTGAAAATAACCTAAAAAACCTATTTATAGTGTTTAAAATATAAAAGAAAATCAAAATAGGAGAAATGAGTTCGGCAGGCACTACGGGCATCTCTATGTGACGTATAAAGTTCTACGACCCATAGTTGGGGAGTCATGGACTTCACCTGCAATTTTGGGTTTATTTTCAATGAGATCTTTCTATGGGCCGTGTTTAGACTTATGGCCCGTATGGGGTTTTGTCTAATGTCTTTTCAGCAAATTCCTACTTTATGATCCTTAGGGTACGAGACCATATCTATGACTCATACATAATTCAACGGCTCATTTGCATGTTCATAGGTTCAACTTTAGAAAATTACCCCTTTACTAGATTTTTCTACGAATCAACTCTGCGACTCGTGGAAACTTCCACAACTCGTGAAGGGTGTTGTAGAATAGCAAAAACTTCAACAATTGTACACTTAGCCAAAAATCATGCCAAACAAACATAAAAACATATCAAATCTACTAACATCACTTTGAGAACACACAAAATTCCAAGTTTCAAGTATCAAAAATTTTGTATTTTGATAGCATATCACCCTCCTCCCCTTTCGGGAGAAAAGTAGGTTAATTCATTCAAGTTGCTCATAATTACTCCAAGTCTAGACCATATTCCCTATGGTATTGACCATAATCTTGGTTAGATTATATATTTTGGCAATAACCATTTATACGTTGAAAGGGAGGTGTGTTTGGGCGACACCAAAATTTTGGTGTCGTTGTCGGGGAATATGGCTTTTAAACTAGTTTAATTTAGGTGTTCATGAATCAATTGTTATTTTCCTTATTTTACACTTCTTGTTGTTATTGTTCTATTTTAGGGTAAAAGTGTAGTGTATGCACAACAATACGCATAGTCGAGGAAATCCCTTGACTCCGTTTGACCTAGATATCCAGAAGACACTGAGAAGAATGGCCTAAACAATGCAAACAATGCTACAAATAATGTCATAAATGCAACACTAAATCATAATAATGATGACCTGCCCCACTTGAAGACATGAATCCACCACCTTTGGATCTTTAAGCTATCGCTAACACTTGGAGTCAATACAGGCTTAACCCTATGGAACTGGATGTCACTGGAGCTATTGTGTTACCTCGTTTACCAAATGGCACAAAATTTATTATATCAAGTAGGTTACTTCAAATGCTACAAAATAGAGAGTTGTTCGCGGGCTTACAATCAGAGGATCCGCAAAACCATCTATATACAACATTGTCTTCATCTAAAAGAGTATGATGGGGAGCCAGAATCTATCCATGAATGTCTTTTGGCTCCATGTCTTCCCATTGTCTCTAAGAGGTGAGGCAACTCTATGATTATTCGAGGTCTCACAGAGTTCAATAATCGCTGGGGATGAAATATAGAAGGCCTTTTTGGAGAGGTTCTTTCCTAGATCGAAGAAGATGAAGTTGAAGGATAAGATCAACAGCTTTGAGTAGTTGCCTAGTGATTCAATCAGTATTACGTGGAAAAGGTTCACAAAGTGTTTGAAGAGTGTTTTGGACCATAAGACAATTAATTATGCCTTGGTATAAATCTTCTATCGTGCCTTATATGAAAATAGCTAATTTGTTGTTGAACACTATCATGGGAGGCTCATTTTTGGATTGCACTTTTCCAGTGATAGCTAAACAATTAGAGAAGGTAGCTAAGATGAACTGTGCATGGTATATTTCTCTGTTAGCACTAATTCAGAGTAGGCTAAAATAAACAAGGAGATGATGCAAGAACTGGCGAGGATTAGCACTAATGTGGGGTTATTGATGAAGCAAAGTTAGGACCGTATGAATGTAGTCAATCATCAGCCTCAACAAGCAACCATATATGAGGAGCCCTATTATAAGGAGGACATTTGCTTTGTTACTAATCAAATAGGGGGTTTTATAACTAATGCCTAAGGGTCCTTGGCACCAAGGTCAAGGGAATCAAGGTTGGAATTTCAATAGAGGCAGTGCTTTCAAAGATAACAACCAAGGTGGCTACTATAATAGGAACAGGGGACCAAACAGAGATGCTGACTGGGGATGCACAGATGATTACAGAAATGCTCTGTATATGTTACAACACAATCATAACTCTTAGTTAGTAGTTCGTGAATTGAGGAGATGTTTGACATATAGTTGAAGAAGGTTGATTCTCAGGATGAGACCTTGAAGGGGATAAAATTTGGCATCTCAAGCATTTATTAGAAGATCAAATATCATGCTATTGCTATCAAGCAACTAGAGCAACAGTTTCATCAAAAGTTAACCAAGTTGAACAAGTGCCAGAAAGGTACATTGACAAGCAACAAAATGCAAAATTGAAAGAATGAGGGGGCAGTGTATGGCAGTGATGACATATGGTGGTAAGTAGACTAGTGAGCCATAAATGTCAGTTGATTATGATGAGGTTCATGAGGAGATGCTAGATAGCAAGGATGCAGAATTCAGACATGCTAGCACTAAGGAGAGGGTGAGTGATGAGGTAGTGACGCCAAAGAAGTTGAAACCCATACCTAGACATCCCCCTCTTTTCCCTCTTAGAATCAAAACAAAGGAGAAGAAATGTATGTTTCAGTACTTTATCTCCATGCCAAAGCAACTTTCGATCAACATCCCTTTCATTGAGGCATAGGAGAAGATGCCCTGGTATGCAAAATTCATGAAGGACTTAGTGGCAAATAAGTGGACTCTGGGATAAGATCTCTCTTAAGAGTTTCCGAATTGCATTGTGATTGCAACGAGGTTCTTCGTGCAAAAGAAAGAAGATCTTAGAGCATTCACCATACCTTACACCGTTAGAGATATAGAATTTTCAAAGGCATTGTGTGATTTAGGCACCAGCATCAATTTAATGCCTCTTTTACAATATTCTAGAAGTTAGGCTTAGGAGACTCTACTCCAACAAGCATACGGTTGTTGATACTTGACAGGATAGTGAAGAAGCCTGTAGGAATATTGTATGACGTTCTTCTCATAGTGGAAAAATTCATATTCCCTGTAGACTTTATGATTCTTGATTGTGAAGTTGACGTTGAAGTCCTAATCATCTTATAGAGGCTCTTCCTAGCCATTGAGTAAGCACTGGTGGATATAGAGTCAGGTAAACTCAAGTTTCAACTGAATGATGAAGAAGTTGTCTTCAATTGCTGTCAGTGCATGAAGAGGCCTAGTGAACTGAAGATGGATGTTTGGGAACTTGGTGAGGTCAGTGTAACCAAGTTGTTTAGGTCATGCGCGATAATAAATCAAATGCTACTTTGGAGGCAACCTAAGATATCTGATGTAACATTTGTGTTTTTATTTTAATTTTAGCTTTATGGACTTGTAGGTAGTTCAATTTTCATGTTTTCGATTGTAGTTTTGGACCTAAGAACTGTTGTCTTATAGGATAATAGTTTGTTTTATTAAAGATATGCAGGAACAAGGTTAACTCGGCAAACTAGTGCTTAAAATAAGAGAAGTTGATTCTACAAGCCGTGGTTCATACAATGGCCCATACACTGACTCGTACGATCACTTCTACTTATTGAAATTATATGCACTCCTGTCCACGAGCCAACTTTACAGCCCATAGATAAAACTATGAGTCGTTAATAAGTCTCGTAGATCATAGGTAAGATTTCTAAAACATGCTAATATTCGGGGGCATCTATGATCCAACATACAAGTCATATGTCTATGTATGCCTCGTAGATAGATCCGTTGTACCAATATCAAATGATGTTCTTCTCATAGTGGAAAAATTCATATTCCCTGTAGACTTTATGATTCTTGATTGCAAAGTTGACATTGAAGTCCTAATCATCTTAGGGAGGCTCTTCCTAGCCATTGAGTAAGCACTGGTGGATATAGAATCAGGCAAACTCAAGTTTCAACTGAATGATGAAGAAGTTGTCTTCAATTGTTGTCAGTGCATGAACTGGCCCGATGAACTGAAGATGGATGTTTTGGAACTTGGTGAAGTCAAAGTAACCAAGTTGTCCAAGTCGTGTGCGACAATAAATCAAACGCTATTTTGGAGGCAACCCAAGATATCTGATGTAACATTTGTGTTTTTATTTTATTTTTAGCTTTCTGGACTTGTAGGTAGTTCAATTTGCTTGTTTTCGATTGTAATTTTGGACCTAAGAACTGTTGGCTTATAGGATAATAGTTTGTTCTATGAAGGATATGCAGGAACAAGGTTAAGTCGGCAAACTAGTGCTTAAAATAAGAGAAGTTGATTCTATGAGCCGTGGTTCATACAATGGCCCATACATTGACTCGTACGATCACTTCTAGTAATTAAAATTATGTGCACTCCTGTCTACGAGCCAACTTTACAACCCATAGATAAAACTATGAGTCGTGAATAAGGCTTATATACCATAGGTAAGATTTCTAAAACATGCTAAGATTTGGGGGCATCTATGATCCAACATACAAATTGTATGTCTATGTACACCTCGTAGATAGATCCACTGTACCAATATCAAAAGACTATTGTTCATGCATCCACAAGACCACGACTTAGGGATATAGAATGTCCTATGACCCATAATTGGGATTTTGTGGGACCTAAACCCCACTTAAACCCGACTCTATCAATTAATAAAAACAGGGGTAAAACATTTATCCCTCATTCTTCCCATATTTTTCAAAATACCCTGAGCCCTTTCTTCTTCCACAAGAATTCGACCACCATCCCAACCACCACCATCATTTCTGACCAAAATTTTGGCCACTCTCCGGCACATATAGGGCTTTGTTTTCTTGGTTTTCTCAACTTTTTGATCAAATTCTATTATGTGTTCTCTTTGTTTTTTTATATTTCATCGAAAATTGTGTCAATTACTAAGGACATTGTTTGGGAATAATATTTCAATATCTTATTATAATTTGGGAGTTTCCTATACATGAAGAGTATTACATGCTTGGAACCAATAATTTAATTGCATTTGGATTGGAAACCATGCATATGCTAGAATAATGAAATTAATGTACTTGACCACAAATCGTTAGAATTGTGTTGAACTATTTGATTGTAATTGACATGTGATTGCATGTGTTGAATAATAGTATATTACTTTAGTTATCCAATGGTGGTCAGAGTGTTATGTGCATGATGAATTGCTAGTGACAGGGCTTGACTCATAAATGTGGGTTGTTGGGTAACTCGGTGAAAATGTGTTATGGGATGAAGTGAGTACATGCATTTGGT
The DNA here is from genome assembly GCA_025774065.1 of Solanum ossicruentum. Lineage (NCBI taxonomy): Eukaryota > Viridiplantae > Streptophyta > Magnoliopsida > Solanales > Solanaceae > Solanum > Solanum ossicruentum. The sequence continues at coordinate 814,697 of JAOTQR010000045.1, read as the reverse complement.
TTGATGCTATTAAAATTGCTATACCTAATTGTTGGATGTGATCCTGTGTTTGACATTAATTAAATGGAACCCATTTGGTGGCCTTAGAAACCCAGGTTGTTGTCTTTTTACAGCATAAGGCTTTTTTACAACCCGTGGATTAATCCATTGACCATAGTTTCCCCTCGTATATCAAGTTTAGTAACTTGGAATTTCTGAGATATCATCACAGAAATCACATATGGGCCTTAGTTTAGACTATGACACATAACATGGTTTCATAAGTCCTTTACCTACAATTATCAGTTTTAGAATTATACCTACGACTCAGTCTATAGCCCGAGACCTGAGACTTTCCTCATCCACCTCTTCAAGTCTAGATTCGATTTGTGGAAGCTTGCTTGTGGTAAGTCCTTTCTTACCTATGCCATGTTATGATTATCTTATATCTTTACTTTGAGGGCAAGCCTGGTACATGTTTTGGCCCTCATTCTTTCTATGACTTAGAGGCATGGTTGGATGTCGTGTTACTTTATATATGAGCATTCTTATGTTTGATGCTTATGGAGGCTAATCTTATGTCCTATGTTACTTTGATGTAGTGCTGATGTGATGATAGGATGATGAATTTCCTAATTCCCTACTTCCATATCTTGAGTCATATAATCCCACCCCTTGGAATTACTAGTTGATGAATGTGTGATGGCAAGTCCAATGTTCCATATCCCTATAGCTTGTGTCCCGAGATCTCATCCGTTAGACTTGCTTGTTGGGTTTGTGATTGTGTGACAATGAGTCCCATGCCCCCTTGTCCCATAGCTTGAGTGTTAAGCCCCTATCCCTTCGTATCATTGTATAATGTTTGAATTGCATTTCCCAACCAATCATGTGTAAATGGATGTTATGATGCATGTTTGGGGACATTAGGGTTCCCATTCGCCATGTTACACCTAGGACCTAGGCTTAGGTCATGACAAAGAGAAATATTCGATTTATACTTTGGTTGGTGAGTCAGTTTTAGCCAAGAAAGTCTATAGAAATTGTTTCATAATGGTATTGCATAAAATCCTTCCATGTGATCTTGTTGAGCTTGACATGATTGATTTTGATGTTATTCTTGGTATAGATTAGTTGCATGCATTATATACTTCTAGTGGTTGTAGGACTTGTAGGGTGAAATTCCAAGTTCCTAATGTGCACATTCTTGAGTGGAAGGGAACTAATTTGGTGTTCAAGGGTAATTTCATATCCTATAGTAAGGCTAGGAAAATGACTTTTATGGGATGCCTATATCATGTTATCCAAGTTAGGGATGTAGGGTATGAAGTTTTTTCTCTTGATTTGGTACCTGTACAATAACAACAACAACATTACCCTAATGCCTCAAAGGTTCCTGCGCATTGTAGGGTAAGAGGGGTATGGTGTACGCAGCCTGACCCCTATGTTTAAAAACATAGTGCAACTATTTCCGGATGACCCATGATGAGCATTGAAAGTTGCATTGACTAACTGCTAGTTCACAATTGAAAAAAGCGCAGACAGTTTAAAGAGTCATTTTGCTTTATTACATCATATCCCAAAGCCAAAAAATAGTGAATCTTTAGCTCCATCCAAGATTGATGGAAAACAATTTTGGTACCTATAGTTAATGAATTTCCCAATGTATTCCTTGATGAGTTGCTCGGTATTCCCCCTGAAAGGGAAATTGACTTTGGCATTGATCTTCTACATGATACCCAATCCATTTCTATTTCTCCATATTAGTTAACACCAATGGAGTTGAAGGAATGAAAGTAATAATTGAAGGATTTGCTTGACAAGGGGTTTACAAGGCATAGTGTGTCCCGAAGGGGTGCTCCCATATTGTTTGTAAGAAAAAAGAATATTTCACTTTGAATATATGTGGAATATTGGCAATTGAATAAGGTGACCTCTAATGACCCCTAGTTTAGGAGCCTTGAGTACAGAAAAGTTAGTGTGAAAAATGACCTGAAGTCTAGTTTACGGGGTGACTTATGACCCTTAAGTGGACATAAGGCCTGTAGCTTCCACTTTTAAACATTGAACTTCAGGAAGGAGAAAAATTTCCAAGTGTGGGTAACCCACAAACCAAGTGATAGCCCGTAGAAAGTCATACGGTCCATAGGTGGGGGTGTGAAGGAAACTATAAGACATGAAGGAAATTTGGAAATTTCTGAAGGATGACCAACGTATTATCAGAAAACCTGTAAACTAGGATATAGCCCATAAGATTCTTTATGGAATAAGGCTAGGGACAAGGTGAAAAACGGCTAAGTACAAGTCCAACTATAGCACGTAAGAGCTTATACAACCCATAAAATGGCTTTGTAACTTTGGGTCCAACAAAGTTGGTTTTTAGGAATTTTTGGTGTGTTATTAGAAGAGAGGAACTTACGGGCCGTGGATTGATCATGCTCAAACAGTCCTCTCACTTTGAGGATAAAGCATTCATTTTCAAATATACATAACTATATGTTAAGGTCGAATCCTAAGGGAATACGGGGTTTTGCAACTTTAAGTCACCAACAACCAATTCAAGACTCAAATAACTCAACTCTCAAGTAAAGGTGGGTTTTGCAATGATTGGTAGTAAGTAAGACTATACTAATAAAATGGAGAGACAATAAATTGAAGAGAAACATGGGAAATTGTGTTCCCCATGATTCACTAACTTAAATACCTCGGATAAACAACTTAAATTATGACATTGCATGCAGAACGATAACTTAGGTTCTTCTAATCCTTGGGCAAAGGCGAAGGTCAAATTTAACCATGGCGCTTGGCCGGCTACCATAGTGTTCCTGTAAACAAATAGTGTGCCCCTCCACTAAAACGAGCTGGAATGCCTGTATGCCTAATCTATGCAGCGTGGATGCTCTATTCAGCAATACAAGATGTCCCTTCATAACTTCTTAAAGGATTTCCCGTACAATCGGCTCTTTTTCTCAAATTTTACTCTTAGTAACTCCTACGTTCGAAGCAAGATGTTGTCTAATTAGACCACAAATTACAAATGTCTGGAAACTAACTGTTACCTATTATCCCAGTCAACCTCTTCTTGGTCGGGTTTGTTGATCATATGAGAACAGATCAATCGATTGTCACTCATTTCTTTTTCCTACTCATCACTACCTTTATCGAGATCATGACACTAGGCGGGGTTTAATGTTAGCCACCATTAAACAACAAACAAAATGAAGGAAAATAGATAATACATGCAAATACCTAACTCAAGAAATGCAAATAATCTGGGTTTCTAAGCTAGCTACTCATAGTTCCCACAACCCCAAGTTGTGGGTTTTGCCACTCATGGCTTGGGCAGACAAATAAACAGTGAAATAAGAAGACATGGAGGATTTCTTACCCAAGCAAATTGAAGGATAGTGAAACCCTTTTTGCAATTATAATTACAAGCTTGAATGATATTATTAATCAACAAGTGAATCTAAATCTCCAAATTTGAGTCTCAAAGTAAAACCCTAAAATCCCTCGCTCGACAATCTTGAATAATATATGAATAATAATGAAAGGTGCATGAAAATGTTCTCCAAAAACTCTAAGATATACTATTTATATTATTTATAAAAAGGTCCTTAAAATAAATAGAAAATCTGGTCGGCATCTGCTTCAACTCGTAGTTACGACTCGTAGGGTGACTTACGAGCCATAATCGAGCTTTTGTAGTCAACACTTGGCATTTTGGACTTCACCACTATGATCCACCTCTGTGAGTCATAGTCTAGTCTACAACTCGTAGTGCCTTCTCATAGTCCACTCTTGCATTTCTTGGATAAATTTTGATCAACACTATTAATTGCTACGAGGCCTCCCTTTATGAGTCGTAGACGGGACTACGACTCATACCTTGAGCTCGTATTGCTAAATTTCAAATTTTTAGATTTTGTTTTTGAACAGTATTAACTACTACAAACAACTTCTATGACTCATAGTTAGGGCTATGAATCGTAGTGGAGTCTGTAGATCCTCAAAATCAACAAAAATCTGCAACTTTTCCCAAAATCAGGACAACGTGTATTTTCTGCAAAAAGAAACATAAAAACACATAAAAACCATAAAAAGTTACATGAAAAAACATACAAAATCCCTTATTTTAGGCATTAAATGTGTTGTATTTTGACAGCATATCAACACCCTCAACTTAAAATTATTTCTTGTTCTCAAGTGACGACTCAATTTAGATAGCTAATAAAGCAATACATAGCAATCAACTCACTGGCATATACCATGCTCAAATTCAACTCAGATACCCATAATAAGTGAGGCATATACCATGCTCAAATTCAACTAGATACCCATAATAGCTTTTTCGAAACATGACCATGTAGCTAATAAACAAATCAAAACATATGGATACATTTGTCAATCCTACTCTGACAAGTTAGAAAGTATCAACAATTCACAATCACTGAATAAGTCAAATGCTAACCATGCAGTGCAAATGCCCTCACAGAAATAAAGTCCTTTTTTTAACACTCAACATGCTTTCAAGAGTTGCTCGTGGGACTGTGCAAGCATACTCACTCTCACAAATGAGATTTGTGCATGATAACCAATACCATAGGCTTTCCCTTATACTTATAACTAAGACTATTGACTAATTGGATTAGGATCACTTTAGAATTTTATAGGCTTGTAATGTAGGCTCATGGGGCTTTGGTATGGAATTTTGGACAATTAGTGACTAAAGGCCAACCTTGAAACATGCTTTTCAACACTTTCACCTTAACAACTCAACCATTCTCAACTTGTTCTCCCTTATTCTTCCTTTTCATGCTTTTCCGAGTACTTTCTCTTTATTTTTCAACTTGTGCCTTATTTTCAAACTTATTTTGCTTTTTCACACATTCTAAAGGCATTTTTTTAATCTTTTTCTCTTGCCCAGTGTATGACTTCCTACTCTTTCTTTTATTCCCAACTCACCACCTTATTTTTTCTATTATACCACAACATAGGTCACCCTTAACTTAGGCTTTTAGCCTGCGGTGAAGTATACAATATCCAATCCCCGAACTAGGGCCACTTTTGGTAGTCACCCTCAACTTAGGTTTTTTTTCTCAATCAAGGTTCACAAGATTCAGGGTGTCACGATCTGGACCTAGGGCCTAGACATGACACGATGAATAGGGACCCCAAACAAGCCTCTTTACATATCATTACACATCCTTGGTCGCGGAAGAAATTGTACAACATCAAGAGATAGCAAAAGGGGAAAACAGGGCTAAGGGACATAGTTGATACCATAGATACATAGAAGGTCAAAGTATTGCATTAATATATCATAATGTTCCAACAACACCTCTAATACATAGATAGGAGCGGCGGCCAAGACAATCTCCAGGCTGACCTTCATAGTCATATGTTTTCAACATAGAAAGAGTCAATACATAATATGAAATCAAGAGAAATAAGTCCTCAAAATTAAGGACTTACCAAGCTTGCTTTGAAAGTTTACTCGCCATGTGGAAGAGGAAGATGATCAAGTGAGACTCTGGTTCCTACATGGTAAGATCATGTATGCATAGAGTATGCATTAGTATGTATGAATGTACTAAGTATATAGGATGCAATGCAACAATGGATAAGAAACATAATTGAAATGCACCAATTAGACATTGAATGAACATAATAGCAATATGACATGTATGAATGATGCTTGAAGTAAAACATGCTTATATAGAACATATTGCATGTTTAGGAAGAGACCATCATCATAGACCAAGCAACTCAGCACTTGGAATCCAAGGTAAACCACCCCTTGGAGGTATTTGAGGTATCAACCCCTCAACTAAGTTAATGGGTTTACCAACTCCCATCAAGGTATTTGAGGTATCAACCCCTCAACTTGGTAATGGGTTTACCATCTCCGATCAAGGTGTTTGAGGTATCAACCCCTCAACTTGGTTAATGTGTTTACCACCTCCCATCAAGATGTTTGAGATATCAGTCCCTCAAATTAGTTATGGTCAAATTACAACACTAAAGATACTTTTCATGAAATCAACACATATATATACATTACTTTCATCATCATAAAGTTACTTGTTCATAGGTCATGTAATAGATCATCAATAGCTAAATAGTTCAAAACCAGACATTTTATCAAACATTTGGTAGGTGTATAATGCTAGTTTAAGATCATGCAATTAAAGAGTGAAATCATGTGAGAAAATCAATGTAAAACCACCCACCAACACTAGATAATACCCTATACAAGATACACAAATTTCCTCCTCAAGTCCCATATTAGATCTTAGATTTATAGCTCAAAACATGCTTAAATAATCAACATTTCATAAAATACCAACATAGTTTGGTTAACTTTCATAATAAGAGATACCCATATATAATCTAATTTGAAAACATGCAATTTATATATAAAAGGGAGGCTAGACAACATAGGTGAAAGGACCCAATGGTTGAAACCCACATACCTTAGACCTTGAGTCTCTTGAAATTGAGTTGGGGAAAAATGGAAGCTTGGAATGGAGTGTTGAAATCCAAACTTGTCCTTGAGTTTCCTTGAATTTGTATTGGGGGTTTTTATAGAGGCTTTTGAGAGGATTTGAGAGTGTATTCAAGTTCAGAGTAATGAGTTTGATCTTTATTAATAAGGTTTAAGTCTTTTGGGGAGGTTAAGATTTGGAAGTCTAAAAAGGTCACTAGAATGAATTTAATTCACTAAAAGGTCATTATTGAACGGATGGAGAAATAGTTTGGTTAACTTTCATAATAAGAGATACCCATAGATAATCTAATTTGAAAACATGTAATTTATATGGAAAAGGGAGGCTGGGCAACATGGTAGAAAGGACTCAATGGTTGAAACCCACATACCTTAGACCTTGAGTCTCTTGAAATTGAGTTGGGGAAAAATGAAAGCTCGGAATGGAGTGTTGGAATCCAAACTTGTCCTTGAGTTTCCTTGAATTTGTATTGGGGGTTTTGATAGAGGCTTTTTAGATGATTTGAGAGTGTATTAAAGTTGAGAGTAATGAGTTTGATCCTTTGGAATAATGTTTAAGTCTGTTGGGGAGGTTAAGATAGCATTGGAAGTCTAAAAAGGTCATTAGAATGAGTTTAATTCACTAAAAGGTCATTAGTGAACAGATGGAAAAATTGGCAAAGTGATGCCCCACTAAGGCCCACATGGGTCTTGTGGAGTGCCCATTAGGTGAGACTTGGTCAAAAGTTGGAAATTGGGATACTTTGGAAAAATCACGTTTCGTCACTTTGACGGGAAGCTCCACGGGTCGTGTGATGCTACACGGTCTGTGTAGTGGCCCGTAGAGTTACACTTGGTGAGACAATTTATTGTAAGAAGGCTCCATGCCAGGACAGATGGCTCGTCATGCTTTCACAGCACGTGAAGATGGTCATGGCACTACACTTAGTCAAAAACTCCTTCAATGCTTACTAAGCTTCCCTTGCACACACCTCACAGCTATCCACATGGTTAGTGGCAAGCCACAGGGCCTGCACCACTGGCTATGTCACATGCCTTAGACAAAAAATTGCGTTTTTAAGCTCAAGAAAACCCACACGCCCTATCCAAAGCCCCACTGCCCTTGTGGTTGCACTGCACGGGAGGGTCTCACGAAAATGGTCATAGCTCCTTCATCCTTACTCGGAATGAGGTGAAACCAAGTGCATTGGAATGCTAACTCAAAGGGCTTTAATTTGACATGTCGTTTTTATCCAATTACATATGTGGTAAAATTTATTCTCATTTAAAGTTGACCCTTACATAAACCAACACCCAAAACTCAATTCATAGGGAAGTCTTGAACTCGTCTAAGTACTAGAAGTCTCCCACGACCCTAATACACTCCTAACCTAACCAAATGAGGCTTGAAACATGGGTACATAAGAGCATGGAATTATGGGTTTTAAAATATCTCCCTCTTGGGAACATTCATCCCCGAATGTCAAAGAAACGTACATAAGGAACGTAATCATGAAGATTTTAGCCTAGCATGGATGCAACAAATGCACTTAGACATTTTTTTTGAAAAGTCACAACATGAAAATCAAATATCACCATAATCATGCCAACATAAACTTGAATGCATGCAAATGACAAATGGGACGAAACTTAAGACTTTTGAAATCCTATAGGGAGATTAATTTAGTACCTTAGGCTTGGAGTGCAAGAGATATGGATATCGCCTTTGCATGTCATCCTCGGCATCCCATGTGATACCTTCGGCTTGTTGATTCCTCCAAAGGACCTTAATGGTGCTGCTTGAAAGTTAAGAAATTCAACTTCTAATCATTGCTTTTCTAAAGCTATATCCTTATTCCTCAACCTCTTCACTTGTCTATCCAAGATTTCTATCGGAACCTCTTCATAAGTCAAACTATCTTTGAAAACACCCACAACATCTAGAGGCACGATAGCACTAGGGTCACCCATACACTTCCTCAACATAGACCCGTGGAAGACCAGATGTACCATATGCATGTCATTGGGAAACTCCAACTCATAAGCCACCTTACCAATCCTTCTCAACACTCTATAAGTACCAATAAATCTAGGGATCAACTTGCCCTTTTTGCCAAAACGGACCACACATTTAATGGGTGAGACCTTCTAATAGACCCAATCACCAACTTTGAATTCAAGATCCCTTCTCCTTACATCAGCATAAGACTTTTGTCGACTTTGGGTGATTTTCAATATTTCCCTAATTACCCTTACCTTCTCCATGGCCTCTATAACCAAATCTAGACCTAACAAGGCCATCTCCCCTACCTCAAACCATCCAACGGCGAACCTAAAATGTCGACCATACAGAAACCCAAAAGGAGTCATACCAATGCTTACATGACAGTTATTATCATAAGAAAACTAAATCAATGGAAGATGATACGCCAACTAACCTTAAACTCTAACACACAAGCCCTAAGCATATCTTCAAGAGTGTGGATAGTTCTTTCGTCTTGGCTATCCGTTTAAGGGTGAAAGGTCGTACTAAGCTTAACTTTGGTACCAAGGCCTCTTCGAAAGGACCTCCAAAAGTGTGAAGTGAATTGAGCACCACGATCTAATATGATAGACAAGGGTATCCCATTCAATCTCACTAACTCATGGATGTACAATTTTGCATAGTCTTCGGCACCATATGTAGTCTTAATTGGTAGGAAATGAGCTGACTTTGTAATCCTATCAACCACAAGCCAAACAGAATCAAAACCCTTTCTAATCTTAGGTAACCCAACTACAAAATCCATGATAACTCTCTCCCATTTCCAAGTAGGAATCACTATGTCTTGGGCTAGGCCACCTGGCCTTTGATGTTCGACTTTGACTTGTTGGCAATTATGGCAATCGGACACAAACTTAGCAACGTCTTTCTTCATACCTCCTCACCAATACACCACTCTCAAATCCCTATACATCTTTGTAGAACTGGGGTGAATAGAATAGGAATAATTATGAGCCTCATCAAGAATATTCTCTCTCAAGCCATCAACACTAGGAACATACAAACTGCCTTGGTTCCTAAAGGCACCATCTCCCCTTTGGGAGAAAACCTCCACTCTACCCTCTCTCATCAAAGCCTTCAACTTTACAAAGGCGGGGTCAAGATCTTGCATTGCCTTCACCACCTCAATCAACGAAGATTTGGAACCATCAACCACTACTACTCAACCATTATCACCCTCCTCCAACCTAACTCCCAATCTAGCCAATTGATGGACTTCTCTAGCTATCTCTTTGCCCTCATCCCCAAGATGTGTAGTGCTATCCATAGGCACCCTACTCTATAACGACCTGGTCCAACATTATGAAGTATTTTCCACTCTTAGGCCTAGCCCATCACAGGTTTGTCCCTTTAGGCTTACCCCAAAAGGTGCCTCACAGTATATAGACCAGTCCATCACTTTATATACCCAGCATCTCTCTTGTGTTTTGTCGATCTGGGACATCTCCTCTCAAGATGGGTTGTTACATGTACCCCTTCTATGGACTTAGCATCCTCGCTAAGGTTTTGCCCCATTGCATGGGAGTTGACTCTCAATACTGAGGTTTGCCCCATCTCATCAAGGTTCGCCTAAACTCAGTTGAACTCTAGCCTCCACATCGACAAGGCTGACACAAGAGTGGCTCTAAAACTATCTGTAACAACTTGGTCCAACACTGTGAAGTATTATCCGCTCTTGGGCCTTGCCCATCATATAGACTAGTCCATTACTTTATATACCTAGTATCTTTCCTGTGATTTGTCGATGTAGGACATCTTCTCTCAAGATGGTTCATTACATACACCCCCTCTATGGACTCAGCGTCCTCGCTAATGTTTTCCCTCACCACATGATATTTTCCTAGAATCAATACTGAGGTTTGCCCCGCCTCATCGGTATTTGCCTAAACCCAATTGAACTATAGCCCCACATCGACAAGCTGACACAAGAGTGGCTCTAATACCGCATGTAACGACCTGGCCCAACACTGTGAAGTATTGTCTGCAAAAGGTCCTATCCCATCACAAATTTGTCCCTCTAGGCTCACCCAAAAGGTGCCTCATAGTATATAGACCAATCCTTTTCTTATATACCTATCATCTCTCCTATGTTTTGCCAATGTGAGACTTCTCATCTCAAGATTTTTGAAATGATGTTTAAGTGCATTTTAGCATTTCTATATAGGCTAAAATTGTGATGTTTGTTTCTCTCATATACGTCTCTTGAAATTTGGGGACAACTGTTCACAAGGGGGAGATAATGTAATGACCCCAAAAAGTGCCCGAAAATGTGCCTCGGAAGTGATCGTAATCGTAATTTCTATATATCTCAAAATCCGTGCATGATATCGATAATCCGACTTCATATTCTTGTTTAGGGGGTCATTTTAGTGGAAATGGGTCTAAGCCTAATTTAAGAGCAAACGGTTAGCGATTTCATTTTTGCAACTGATAATTTCCAGTGAGCTTTTTGTGCCCCCGGCGCGACGCGCCAAGGGAGTGCACTAATGTTAATTTTGACCCAGTTTTGACTTAAGTTCAAGACCTAAACTTTTAAATCTTAGGCCTATGTTCCCAAATGTGAAAATATCTATACTTAGCCATTTTACACCCTCATATCATTTTAACCATTCCACAATACTCATTCAAATACTTAGCTAAATATTTTATTCCTAAACTCAAGTCTCAAAACCCTTTCCGAATCTAAGGGTTTCCTCTCAAGCTTCAAGTTTCCATCTCCAATCATCATCAAGTTCATCTCCAAAGCTAAGGTATATGGGTTTCATTCATGAGTTCCTTTCACCTATGATACCCAAGCTCTTTTTACTCAAAATTGCATGACTTAATGTTGATTTATTCATGGGTCTTATTCATTATGAAATTCATGGAACACTATATTGGGGTTTATGAAATTGTGACTATTTTACTATGTTTGGAGCTATGAATCTAGGGTATATTGTGAGAATTGATGAAGGGGTTTGAAGTATATTGCTTGAGGGTGTTACCAAGTATCTATTGATGGCTTTACATTGATTTTTCTAACATAATTTCACTCTTGAAATGCATGGTTTTACACTAGTATTGCACACCCACTATATTGGGGTTCTTGAGGAATTGAAGGTCCAATGCATGTCTTATGAGTTGAATGACTATGTGATGATGAAATGATGATGGTGTGTATATGATAATGACAGGGGTGTTTATATATATATATATATTATCTTTATTGTGTTGGGGATGACCAAGCCTAGCTCGGGGGGTTGTAGGCCCAGGTAACCTATTGAGGGGTTGATACCTCCATCACCTAGCTCGGAGGGTGGTAGGCCCGGGTAACCTTGTTGGGGGGTTGGTACCCATCAACCTTGATGGGGGGTTTGTACTCCATCAACATTGATGGGGGGTTTGTACTCCTTCAACCTCGGTAGGGGGCTTGTACCCTATCAATCTCATGAAGGAGTTTGTACCTCATGCGCCATTCTAAGGCAGTGGTAGGCCTTTGATTGCACTACAATGTTCATCCCTTATACTCCTATTATGTTCTATATAAGCATGGTTTTACTTCAAGCATCATTCATACATGTCATATTGTTAGTATGCTATCTATTGCTTATGATTATGCACTTTGCTATGATGCCTACCTCTTGTTGTCTTGCATACGACATACTTAGTACATTCGGACGTACTAACGCATACTCTATGTGTACATGATGTCATCATGTTGGAACCAAAGCACCACTTGGTCATCCTCCTCCTCCACGTGGCTAGTTTGATTATCCTACAAGCTTGTTGGTGAGTCCTCCATGTCTGGGACGTTGCTCAAGATCTCTTTTTATGTCTTAAGACTATCTTTCTTTTGGTTATGTATTGACTATGAGGGTAAGCCTGATTGCTTGTCTTGGCCTCTACTCTTATCTATGTAGTAGAGGGGTTGTTGGACATGTTATGTATTTATGCTTGAGTCTTGACTCTCTTGTTCCTTGATGTTATGATATGGAATTTTACCCTTAGTCCCATTTTCCTTGTTATGTGTGTCTCTTAATGTCATATTTTATTGCTTCCACAACCAAGGATGTTTAATGATATGTTACGAGGCTTGTTTGGGGTTCCTTCGGGTTCCCCATGCACCGTGTCACGTCTAGGCCCTAGGCTTGGGTCGTGACATACTCAAACCATGGACCACAACATTAGGCTTACTTGGGTGATAATGCACACTCATATCATAATCCTTAAGAAGCTCCAACTACCTTCATTGTCTCAAGTTGAGATCTTTTTGGGTGAACACATTAGAGACTTTATGATGGGTAAACACATCAACATGCACCCCATACAAATAATGACACCAAATTTTCAAAGCAAAAACCACGATGGCCAATTCAAGGTTATGGATGGGGTAGTTCTTTTCATGCACCTTGAGTTGTCTAGAGGCATAATCTATCACCTTACAATTTTGCATCAAAACACAACCCAAACCAATTCGGGAGACATCATAAGACACAACAAAACCTTCCAACCCCTTCAATAAAGACAAGATGGGAGCGGAGACAAGCTTATCCTTCAAAGTTGGAAACTTATTTCACAATCATTGGTCCATACAAATTTAGCCTTCTTTTGAGTCAACTTATTCATAGTAGAAGCAACAGAAGAGAACCCATTCACGAATCTCCAGTAATAACCTTCTAAGCCCAAGAAGTTCCTAATATCCTATGGGTTCAAAGGTCTAGGTCAATTTCTAATCACCTCCGTCTTTTTTGGGTCCACCTTAATCCCATCACCCAACACTACATGAACTAGAAAGGCCACTTCTTGCAACCAAAACTGGCACTTCTCATACTTAGCATACAATTTCTCTTCCCTCAACCTTTGTAGCACCACCTTCAAATGATTTATATCCTCCTCTTCACTATGGAAAAAGATCAAGATATCATCAATAAAGACCACAACAAACGCAAAGGTAGGGTTTGATGACCCTATTCATAAGATGCATGAAGATAGCTAGTGCATTGGTCAACCCGAAAGACATAACCACGAATTCATAGTGCCCACACCTAGTCTGGAAGGTTGTCTTAGGAATGTCGCACTCCTCACCTTTACTTGATGAAACCCAGACCGAAAATCAATCTTAGAGAAGTGACTAGCCTCTTGAAGTTCATCAAAAAGATTATCAATCCTTGGTAGAGGGTACTTATTCTTGATGGTGACTCGATTAAGTTGTTGGTAATCAATACACATTCTAAGAGAACCATCCTTCTTCTTCACAAGCAACACTGGTGCACCCCAAGGTGATTGGCTAGGCCTAAATAACCCTTCTTCAACAAATCCTTTAATTGCTCCTTCAACTCTTTTAACTCCGTCGGGGCCATATGGTAAGGGGGAACAGAAATGGGTTGAGTGTCAGGAAGGAGACCAATGCTAAAATCTATTTCCCTTTCGGGAGGAACACCGAGAAGATCATTTGGGAACCAACTCTATAGGAAGGACTTTAGAGTCCACATCCCTAACCCTCACAAGATGATAGAGACACCCCTTAGAGATCAACCTTTGGGCTTTAATGCAAGAATTTAACCCACCCTTGACCACTACATCATGACTCTCCCAATCAAGGATGAGTTCCTTGGGAACTTTGGATTTGACTCTACTGGTTCTACAATGAATAGAGGTGTAGTATGAATGCAACTAATCCATCCCAAGAATAATGTCAAAATCTAACATGTCCAAACGGGACAATTTTTATAGACTCTTCTAGCAACAATAGATGCACCAAAGGAGTAGACACCTCATATGGCTCACACAACAACTCAGGTTCAATATGGAACTTTTTGGAAACAAAAGTGGCAACAATAGATTAATATTTTATACAAACGGGACAATTTTTATAGACTCTTCTAGCAACAATAGATGCACCAAAGGAGTAGACACCTCATATGGCTCACACAACAACTCAGGTTCAATATGGAACTTTTTGGAAACAAAAGTGGCAGCAGGGTCAATAAATACATATACATCAAAATCAAAGATTATTAACATACTGGTGACAATATCGGGAACCTCATCGACCCCTTGTCTCCCATGAAGAGCATAGAATTGATTGTAACTTAGGCCACCACATTGTTCTCCTCCCCTCCCCAAAGGAATCGTACTTTCAACCCGGCCTTGTGGGCCAATATCTTTACCCTTGTTTTGATTACAAGGATATTCAATCTTCTTATGCCCCACTTTACCACAACGAAAACAAGCATTGGTGTTCCTCAAACATGGGTCGATATGAGCCCTACCACATTTGGATACATAGCATTGTGCGTCACACCACCATTACCTTAGACCCTTGGGTTGTCATTTGGCAAACCCCCATATTAGGAACATGAGTAGACCCTTGGCCTTGATAAAACTGTCCATTTTTAGACCTTGGAACTTTACCATTGAAACGGGCCCTCTGGCCTCACCGCTCCTCCTTTTCCTAAACTTCTCCCCTTTATTTATTTGGCATAAATCATTAGGCGGGAAAATCCATGTCCCTGATCAACATAGCAGAGCAAGACTCCTCATTCACCAAATTAGATACACCCATCACAAATTTGTTTCTAGACCTTGGATCGGCAACCAAGTGTCGAGCATATTTAGAGAGTCGATTGAACATGAGGGCATACTCCCTCACACTCATTGATGCTTGCTTCAAATTCTTGAACTCCATTATTTTGGCCTCCCTAAGCTCAAGAGGGAAGAACCAGTTGAGGAATGCCGCCTTAAACTCCTCCCATAGAATCACATTATTGTTCTCCTTCTCTACTTTCCATTAAGTATACCATATTTGAGCCACCCTCTTGAGTTGGTAAGCCGCCAAGTCTGCCTTCTCTTCCGACCTAACACCCATGATATCCAACACCTTGTATACCTCATCAATAAATTCCTGAGGGTCTTCATCCACTTTTAACCCATGGAACTCCGGTGGGTTCATCCTCATAAACCCTACATCCCAGGGTAGGACCATGGGGAGCTTGGGCCCTTTGATTGATTTGGTTAGTCACGACTTGAGCTACCAAGGTGAGAGCATACCGAAGCTCTCCACGAGTGGGTTGTTCTTCGGGTGTGCAGGTTGTTCTTCCTCTTGTGTTAATCATGATCTAAAAATGGCAAAGAACATTCATTAGAAGGAAACTTCACCTAACTTCTATAGCATGACATAGGCTATGAAGAAGGGAAACATCTCATAGTCTCGTACTCATACCTAAGGTGCATAACACAACCATGAATAAGACTCTTATCAACGTGATGTGTTGGATGCCAAGGACCACTAACAACCTAGTACTCTAATACTAAGTTTATCATGACCCGAAGGTGAATGGGGATCCCGTGGGGACCCCAAATAAGCCTCTTAACATATCATTACACATCCTTGGTAGCGGAAGCAATTGTACAATATCAAGAGATAGCAAAAAGGGAAAAGTAGGGCTAAGGGACATAGTTGATACCATAGAAACATAGAAGGTCAAAGTATAACATTAATACATCATAATGTTCCAACAACACCTCTAATACATAGATAGGAGCAAGGGCCAAGACAATCTCTGGGCTCACCCTCATAGTCATAAATGTTCAACATAAAAAGAGTCTACACATAACATGAAGTAAAGAGAAATATGTGCTCAAAATTGAGGACTCACCAAGCTTGCTTTGAAAGTCGTACTAGCAACGTGAAGGAGGAAGATGATCAAGTAGGACTCAGTTTCCTATATGATAACCTCATGTAAGCATAAAGTATGTGTTAGTACATTTAAATGTACTAAGTATGTAGGATGCAATGCAACAAGCGATAATAAACATAATTGAAATGCATAAATAGATATTGAATGAACATAATAGCAATATGACATGCATGAATGATGCTTGAAGTGAAACATGCTTATATAGAACATATTACATGTGTAGGAAGAGACCATCATTATAGACTAAGCAACTTAGTACTTGGAATCTAAGGTAAACCACCCCTTGGAGGTGTTTGAGGTATCAACCCCTCAACTTGGTTAATGGGTTTACCACCGTCCATCAAGGTGCTTGAGTCATCATCCCCTCAACTTGGTTAATGGGTTTACCACCTCCCATCAAGGTGCTTGTGGTATCAACCCCTCAACTTGGTTATGGTCAACTAACAATACTAAAGATACCTTTCAAGAAATCAACACACATATAAACATTTCTTTCATCATCATAAAGTTACTTAGTTCATTGGTCATGCAATAGATCATTAATAGCTCAATAGTTCAAAACCGAACATTTTATCAAACACTTGGCGGGTGTGTAATGCTAGTTTATGTTCATGCAATTCAAAAGGGAAATCATGTCAAAAAGTCAATGTAAAATCACCAACCAACACTAGTTAATACCCTCATGCAAGATACATCAAAACCCCTCCTCAAATCTCATATTAGATCTTAGATTCATAGCTCAATACATGCTTAAACAATCAACATTTTATAAAATCACAACGTAGTTTATAGTTAACTTTCATAAAAAGAGATGCCCATAGATAATCTAGCTTGTAAAAATTGATTTGTATAGAAAAGGGAGGTTGGGCACCATGGGTGAAAGGACCAAATGGTTGAAACCCACATACTTTAACCTTGAGTCTCTTGAAATTGAGTTGCGAAAGAATCAAATCTTGGAATGGAGTCTTGAAATCCAAACTTGTTCTTAAGTTTACTTGAATTTGTATTAGGGTCTTGGTAGAGGCTTTTCAAAGGATTTGAGAGTGTATTTAAATTTAGAGTAATGAGCCTGATCCTTTGGAATAGGGTTTAAGTCTTTTGGGGAGGTTAAGATAGCAATGGAAAACACCATTAGTAAACAGATGGAAAAATTGGCAAAGTGATGCCCCTCTGAGGCCCACACGGGTCGTGTGGCACTCCACGGGTCGTGTGTAGGCCCGTGAGGTTAGACTTTGTCAAAAATGGTAAGTTGGGATACTTTGGAAAAATCATGTTTCGTCACTTTGATGGAGGCTCCATGGGCCCGTGTGATGCTACACGGTCCGTATAGTGGCCCGTGGAGTTGCAATTAGTGAGAAAAATTTTGGCCAAAAGGCTCTATGCTAGGTTGGATAGCTTGTCAAGCTTACCACGGCCCGTGAAGATGGTTATGGCACTACTCTTAGCCAAAAACTCCTTCCACGCCCTCTAAGCTTCCCTTACACACACCTCATAGCTAGCCACACGGTTAGTGGCAAGCCACACAGCCTGTGCCACTGGCCGTGTCACATGCCTTACCCTAAAAAAGGTCTTTTTTGGCTCAAGATAGCCCACACATCCCATCCAAATCCCTACTGCCCATCAAGGTGCCCGTGTGATTTCACAACATGGGAGGGTCTCACGTAAATGGTAATAACTCCTTCATCCGAACTCAAAATGAGATGAAACCAAGTGTGTTGGAAAGTTAACTCAAAGGGCTTTCATATGACATGTTTTGGGTCGTCCAGTTCTATGTGTGCTATAAGTTATGATCATTTTAAATTTGACCATTACATAAACGAACACCCAAAACTCAACTTATAGCGAAGTCTTGAACTCGTCTAAGTAGTATAAGTCTCCCACGACCCTAATACACTCCCACCCTAACCAAGTGAGGCTTGAAACATAGGTACATAAGAGTATGGAGTTACAAGGTATCACACAAGGATAGACCAGGGTTAATATCAAGGTATTTCACTAGATAAGGTTAGGCTAGCTAGGTATTACGAAAGAAAAGCGTACATGTTAGACTCAAACACTTGGATCAAGGGATAAACACTTCTATTTGGTTGGTTATTTAGGCAAAAGTGGACTAAATCAAAGAACAAGGGCGTAAGATCCCTTCCTAATCCATATAATCTCTAGTCAATAAGGGCCTAATGCCTTCACTTAATCAAAACAAACATTGCCAAACCATCCAAACATGCATGATTGGAAATAACTTCTAATCAAAAAAAATTCATGGGTACCAATTTTTCAAAATTTTTCGTAAATCATCAAAACAATGTACATGCCAAAAGTTTAACTACCATATACTACAAATTATTATCTACAATATCTAAGATATGCCAGTTCAACAGAATATAAAATATCCATAAGGAAAGAGAACACAGCTAAGAAAACCTCGGGATCAAAATTTGGGATAACTATGGACTTAAAGCTACTCAGACTTCACCCTCACCTTAGTCCATAGCTACCCCCACCCACCAAAAATAATGTACTTTGTCCTCAATGTACAAGGAAAAACAAAATAAGTATTGGAGGTCAAAAACAAACATCACATGGTGCCTAAGAACCGGTCTCTGGCTATCCTTAAGCATCTCCCTCTTGTGGGGTAGTCTGTGCAGCAATCATGCTAGATGAGCCAATGCCCTTCAATAGATCAAGCTCCTGGGCTTGTCTCTATTCTTATTCTTCTATCAACATCCTCAAGACAAACCCATCTACCTCCTCATCCATCTCCTCATCAACCTTGGAGGTCTTCTAGCGCACCGACCGCTCGTCATCATTATCAGCCTCAATGGGTCTTTTCCCTGGAGCATGCAGTGGGGAATCCTCCACAAACATATCAAACAGTGGCTCATCTGCAGGTGTAGGACCAGGAACTCTGATCGGATCCACTAGTTATTTAATTAAGTCAGCCATGAACTTCATTAACTCCTCACAAAAGGCTGACATGTCAACTGGCCGGGCCTTGGCTAATCTCTTCTACACTCGCTCCTCGAATGCGTTAACTTTGGCAATCACCATAGCAATACGTTGGTCAACTACAGAAGTAGTAAATGACTTGCATCGATCCTCTATCACCTGAGCTATCTACTGGACCCATGGCTTAATCTATCGTGTAAGCTGAGCTAACTGAGCCTCAACCCATGATAACTCTGCACAATAGCCTGAAAAGCAATGGCAGACATAATAGGGATGTCTGATGGAGGAATATGTGATGTATATGGCTCTAGCGCAGGTGCGGCATTACTAGGACCTATCTAAATATTGACTACCTCACGCTGCTCTGGTCCTTCATCAGTAATAGCAGCAGCTGGAGTAGTAGTAGTGGCAGTCGTCGAACCCTCAGCTTGTGGCTCTGGCATGAATATCTAAGGCATGGAAAGCAGTTCCTGTTGGAGTGCCATCGGGTTCTCATCGGCTTTTGTCAGGCTGGTATCAATAGTGTGGAAGGCCATGACCATGGGATCTATGTGAAGTGATACCTTCACCTTCACCTCCACGCATAGTCTATAGAGGAGCACAAGGAGTGGTATGCACGTAGCCCTCTAGAGCGCCGACTCATGTATCTGCTCTACTATGAGTCATGGCCAATTAATATTGTAGCCAGCTAAGATGTTGGCTACCATAACAGCTCGCTCCAATGTAAGTACATTATCCGTAAAAGTGGGTCAGATGCAAGACTTGATAATCGCCTACCAAACCTTGGTGGGGAAGGAAAGAGAGTACTTCATTATCGACTCTAAATGTGTCATGACCCATGTAGGCTTTGGACCATGCTCAGCAATCTGACTCACCACCCATCTTAGAACCTCAGTCCTCTGGTCCACACTCTTAGAAATAATAACTTGTCTAATGCCTAATCCATCAATCAAACTCATTAGTAGACTGTGGTTCTCTATATGCGGGACCAAACTATGTGCGGCGGATCATCTCCTCAGATATGTCGACCCATCGGCCTCAAATCAACACCTCTCGTAAGTTGGGCTCCTTAAGAGGTTTCTTTTTCTTGGGAAGCTCTTATAGAATGGTGGCTGCATAAGTTGTATAAACTTCCCGCACTATGAGCAGGGGTACTTGCCCAGCTTATCAGTCAACCATCTGAGCCTATGTCATCTTATGTCCTCCTCGAGTCCGAGGACATGGCTTAGTCCTATGTCAATTAGTCGGGGCTCCTCGTAGAATGATAGAAATGGTTTCCCCTGCCCTTTTGGCTCTAATCCCTCGTCATAGATCACCTTCATCCCTTCAAAAGCCCATCAATGATATTGTGGATCCATAGGAGAATCAGATAGGGCGATCGAGGACTCGACATCTCCTCTCTCTTGGGGTGCCTCGTCTGAATTTGACTCCATGTGTGATGGAGTCATCTATGGCATGTACTTGTCACCTCCTTGTCATACTAGGAGGAACGGACTGCCTGTACCTGGGTCAGAGCAGCTCATGCAGCAGTCGCCCTACTCTGAGGCACCTATGCCTTGGGTCAATACAGATGTTGTGGAACTCATTTGATCCACCTGAATTTTCATCCCCAGAATTTTCACCCACAAGCCTCGTATTGGTAGCCTTTGCTTCAAGTTTAGTTTTGGGAGCCATACTACATGAAAATGAGTACAAACAAACCATGATCAGCCCCAAAACACTCAACAAAGTAAAACAAAAAAAAAAAGAAAAAGACATAGGAAAATCAACATGTATCAGTTACAAATGGCAGGTACAAGAGTCAGGTATGACTTGTAGGGGAGACTACGAGCTAAACTGTGACCTCATAGTCCACAAGTGCATTATAATTTTAAAAACTGAAACTAGGTATGAGACACAGTTACGACTCATAGCCTTGACTATGGGCCGTAGATAGGTCTCGTACAAGGTTTCAATTTACCAAATCAACACAGGCTTAGGTCTATAAGAACCCACTACGGTTCGTAGAGGGGACAACAACCCATAGGGAGTGTCTCATATGGTAAGTATTCAAGGTCCTGAAGTCACTGTTATTTCCTACGAGAGGCAACTATAACTCATAGACCCTTCTAGAAGTCATAGGAGACTCTCGTAGGGAGTAATATGTACCTGAAGTACCTTAACTTCCCATACGGAACTCAACAAAAATCAGAACATGAATAAGACAGCATTGAAGCAAACACATGGCATCTAAATCATGAGCACAAGTTACCCATGATCCTAAACATGGTATCAATACTAATGTTACCCGATCAATCACAGATATAGCAAACAATAGACTTTAAAATATAATTCCTTCAATCCATTCACTCATGAATAAACTCATCTAATTACTCCCCAAATCATACCAAACCATCATGCATGCACATACATAAAAATTTAAGGAGTTGATTCATGAGTACACCAAGAGTTCATCAAGCCAAAAGTTTCATCAACATTACCCTAACCAACACATCATCATGCTACTTAGATTTTGAAAATCAATACACAATTGAAAACCAATATTATTCAATTGATCAACAATATCTAACATAGCATATTCATCCAACCAAAACAACAAGGGCAAATCCTACAATTCAAGTTTAACACTATTCATTTGGATTAGAACCCTAGTTCCTTTCAATACCTTCACACCATAAGTAGTATTCTTGGTAACAATTTCAGCCACAAACACACCCAAACAATTTAAAGAAAAATTAATTATAAGATTCAAAACAAACCAAGAGACATACCATAGGAGATGATGATAAAAGATGACTAAATGAGAAGAATGGGGGGCAAAACCCTAACTGTCGTTCCCAAAAAATTCAAAGAAAAATTAATTATATGAGTCAAAACAAACTAACATACCTTAGGAGATGATGAGAAAAGATGAGTAAAATGAGAAGAATGGGGGGCAAAACCCTAGCCGCCAATTAATCTTGCCGAAAATGTGGTTGGGTGGCTGGAATTATGATCGAAGAAAATTGGGAGACAAGATTAGGGGTTAATTTCGAGTGATTTAGATTTAAAATAGGGTCAAATATTTAACCCTTACCAAGTTACACTCAAAATTCCCCTGAGTCAGGTCTACGAGACTCCAACTGTGGGTGATAGGTCGAACCACGACTCGTACGGCTTGGTCTTATAGGCCACTCAACACTTAGAAAAAATTTAAAATCATACCTGGGCACTACGAATCCTATTTATGACTCATAACTTGGACTATGAGTCATAAAGTTGGCTTGTAGTATGAGTTCCAACCTCATATGATCACTATTACTCTCTATGAGGCATGACTACAAGTCATAGGTTACGTTATGGCTCATAGGTCTGGTCATAGAGGCTGTTTCAACTGCCATTTTCTATAATTTTTCTACTTTGTTCGAAACCTACACAATTTTCTCAAAGTACACCATTATACCAACACACAACCACTTCAATTTCTAAAAACAAAAATCAACACAATCAACGTGCTACCTAAGAATTCACAAATTACCAATTGAAATCAAAATCAAACAAAAGTATAAAATTTAGGTTACCTCCCAAGTAGCGCCTGATTTATTGTCGCGGCATGACTTAGTCATCTTGAGTACTCAAAATTCCTCAAGATTTGATGACCCTCCTTCACAAGGCTTTTCTTTTTTCAACATGCTCTGTTGAATTTGCTCTAGTTCCTGTGACAACTGCCCGTATTGGTTTTTAAATTTCTCAATTGCTTCCACATGCCGATCAACTCCATAATTTATATTAATGACATCAAATTTGATCTCTCTCAACAGTTCTGCCTGTGCATCTGTTCATTTAACCAATTGGGCAAGCAGGCCTTCATCTTTAGAACTTCCGCTTCCTTGGCGTTATTGATGTCGTTGCTTAAACTAATTACCCTCATCATTCACTTGCTCAGAGTTATCATCAGAAATTTCCATGCAACTAGTTGCTAGATCCTTTATTGGTTTATATATGTTGTGGACCGCCTCCACTTATCCATTGATTCAACAACTTCTATAAAAGGTGACCGTAAAAATGCTAGGTAGCCTCCTCCGAGTAGAGCATCTACATCAGGTTGGTGCTCTGATCTCAACAATCAATAGAAGCTTCCCATTAGGGTTGCATATAAAATACCATGATCTACGGCATCTTTTGAATCACTCCAATGTCAAAGTGAGGGAATCACCTGGGAATTGCTGAAAAGTAATGATTCGATCCCGTAGTTTAAACCTATTTGGCCTAACATGGAACCTTGTTAAGAAATCTCTTTGAACCTCCACCCAATTGGTGAACACATCGTGGGAGTTGGGCCCACAAAATAGCAGCATTTTCTGTGAGAGTTATTGGAAAGGCTTGAAGTTGCACAACATCTATAAATGGATGTTGTGTTCCCATCACTTCCCTACACATGCTGCAAAGTTCTATAAATGATTGTGTGGATCCTCTAATGGAAGACCCCCAAAGAGAAGGTCTCTATAATGATTGGAGTAGGTCATTGGTGATAAGGAGTTTGTCTTCATCCATTCGTCGGATAGCCTGTTGAATCCTTATGTTGTGTATGTATCAACACTTGAATTAACTACTAGTGAAATAAAGTCAAAACCTAGTCATATTCCCCGGCAATAACGCCATTAACTTTGATCACGCTCAAATAGTATCTCTCACTTTGAGGATAAAGTGATTATTGTCAAATGTAAAACCTAACCATAGGTTAGGGTCGAATCCCAAGGGAATATGGGGATTTGCAACTTTGAGTCACCAACAACCAATTCAAGCATCAAATAACTCAACTCTCAAAGAAGGGGATTTTGCAATGATTGGTAGTAAATAAAACTATACTGATAAAATGTAGAGACTAGAAATTTGTGGAGCAACTTATGAAATTGTGTTCTCCAAGATTCACTAACTTAAATTCCCAAGATAACACACTTAAATTAGGACACTGCATGCAGGATGGTAACTTAGGTTTTTCCAACCCTTGGGTGAAGGCGAAGGTTGAATTTCACTATGGCGCTTGGTCAAATTCCATAGTATGCCAAACTAACCATTATCCATTGTCCTAGTCAACCTCTCCTTGGTTGGGTTTGGTTGATTAGACAAGAACACATTAATCGAATTTTATCACCCATTTCCTTTTCCTATTCATCACAACCATGATCGGAATCATGACACTAGGCGTGGTTTAATGTCGGCACTCATTAAACAACAAGAAAAATGAAGGAAAATAGATAATTCATGAAAATACCCAACTTAAGAAGTGCAAATAATCTGGGTTTCTAAGCTAGCTACTCATGTTCCCACAACTCCAAGTTGTGGGTTTAGCCACTCATGGATTAGGCATACAAATCAACAATAAAAGAGGAAGACATGGAAGATTTTTTTACCCAAGTAAATTGAAGAATAATGAAACATTTTTTTGCAATTAGAGTCACAACATTAATGATAAGATTAATCCACAAGTGAATCTGAATCTCCAAATTTGAATCTCAAAGTAAAACCCTAAAATCTACTCTTTGTTCAATCTCTACAATCTTGAATAATATATGAATAATAATGAAAGGATCATGAAGAATTTCTCATAAGACCCTAAGATATACTATTTATAGTCTTTACAAAAAGGTCCTCAAAATAATTAGAAAATCTGGTCGACATATGCTATGACTGATAGTTACGACTCGTCGATCCTACGAGTCGTAGTCAGACTTTTGTGGTCAGCACTTGGCATTTTGGTCATCATTTATATGATCCACCTCTATGAGTCGTAGTGTGGTGTATGACTCACAGTACCTTCTCGTAATCCACTCTTGTATTTCTTGGTCTAATTGTGATCAACATTGTTAATTCCTACAAGGCCTCCCTTTATGAGTCGTAGAGGGACTACAACTTGTACCTTGAGCTTGTATGGCTGAACTTCAAATTATTAGATTTTTTTTTTGAACACTGTTAACTGCTATGAACAGCCTCAACGACTCGTAGCTAGGGCTATGACTGGTAGTGGAGTCCATAGATCTTCAAAATCAACAAAAATCTGCAATTTTTCCCAAAATCAAGCCAACCAGTATTTTCTGCAAAAATAAATACAACAACACATAAAAACCACATCAAGTCACATTGAGAACATCCAAAATCCCATGTTTAGGCATCAAATGTGTTGTATTTTGATATCACATCATGGATCAACTTACAATCCATAATCGGGATTTCATAGATTGGATTCACCAATTTTAATGAGAGGCAGTTTGTCATTTCTGTCCCATTTGTTCCTAAACTACATCATTTGGGGTTGGCAAATGGGACCTAAACCAGGCTTAAAACCCTAGGATCACCCCATCATTCTCACATTCTTACAATTCCTAAATTTTTTAAGGCAAAAGCTCTAAAGAACAAGGCTAGGGTTTTCAAGGTTTCTTCTCCAAAGGATTCAATTTCATTTCTCTCTAGTTTCTCCAGGGTATGTGAGTTTATTTATGGGTATCCTTTCACCAATTAAGTTCCTTATTAAGATTTCACTTTTTATTTAAGTTCCTTAAGTTAATATGCATGCTTATGATGATTTTATGATATTTGTGTCATTAAATGATACTTATGAAGTTTAACAATTATTTGCTAAGCATATATTTATGTTTAACAAATGATGATGACTCCATGATGGGTTTAGATACTGATAAAGGTTGGGATTTTTTATGTCCCTTTAAAAGAGAAATTTCCTTATGACTTATGTGATTTATGATTGTTCCATGATAAAGCCCAACCCACCTAGTTTTCAAGTAAATCATTCTATAGTTCATGATTATAATGATTAGGGCATCAATGAAGAGCTTCAAAATAAAACTTATCAAAGATATAAGTATGATGATAATTTCCCTAAAGATGTTTAAGAAAGGTCCCCAAGATGGAAGGACTATCCTCACTTGGTGGTCCTTACGTTTTGAGCTGCCCCTATTGATTGTTACATATAATTCTAAGAGTAAATTTTAAAAAGTTTCATGGGATGAGTTAGCATCGATAGGACTAGATAGTGGGACTCATTCCGTTAGTTGAGGAATGACCCCTTAAAGCTAAATCTCAATGTCCTTAACTATGTGTCACCATAGGAGCCTTCGTAGGCTTGGATAGGCCTTTAGATCTATGTAGGCCCAAATGTAATGAAAGATGCAATTGAAAAGTTAATAAATTTTGTATATCTACCTTGGCAAGTAGATTCCCCTTTTCTCAATGGAAGGAGTTCATTGAATTTCATGTAGTAGCTCACACGGTCTAATTGCCGGCTATGGTCTATTCCCACAAGCCTTATGATCCTATGTTATGTTTTCATTTACATGTTCATTCTTATGGATTGTTTCATATTGGTATTGATCCATTCATTGTTCATGCTTAAGTTTATTTTATGTATCTTTTATCTTATGTGTATATGTATGTTCCGTTTAAGAATGATGACATTACAATTTCATCCACGCATTGCATCTCACATTCATAGTATATTTTAATGAACTAATGCATATTTTGCCTATATGATTTAGACATGTAGGGAAGGGCACTCCTCCACCAGTTCGTGGCTAGTACTCAGCGTCCAAGACTAGCTTTGTTACTTATGGTGAGTCCTTATTTCGGGGAATCCTCCACTTTTCCATTCCATATTGTATCTTTGTTTTGGTTTAAGACAATGTATTTGTAGCCCTTCTGAGGTGTTTACGTTCTAGGTTGCATTGTTTTGGACTTCTTTCTATTCGGTTGAAATTGATTGATACCACCTGGTAGACTTCCTCTACTGACTTCATAGAGGAAGCCTAATAGGTATTTGCAGTGATTGCCATTTAGTTAGAAGAAAAGGCTACGTTAGTGGCTTATCATCTCAAGGGAGTCACCAAGATTTTGTATGAGCAATGGGTTGACGAGAGAGGGCAAAGAGCAGGTCCTATTGGCTGGAGGAAATTAAATGTACCTTTTCGGACCGGTTCTACCCCTTTGAGCTTATGGAGGAAAAGATCCTAGAATTCATAAACCTGAATCAAGGAACCATGAGCGTGAGGAGTATGCCCTCAAATTCACCAAATTGTCAAAGTATACCCTATTTATAGTAGCAGATCCAAGGACTCGCACGAACAAGTTTATTTCGAGTGTCTCTGAGTTGGTATCCAAGGAATGCAAGATGGTCATGTTGGTCAAGGAGATTGATATTTCCCACTTGATGACATACTAGAGCAAATTGATGTGGAGAAGCTTCATAAAAGGGCAAGGAAGTCCAAGAAGGCTCAAGTTGAAGGGGGAGTTACTCTCACCAAAGGGGTGGTGATCACCAATTTTAAGGTGGCAAAATCAAAGTGAGCAAGGATCCACCAACACTCCTCTTCCACGAAAGGACAAAGGTGTAGCTCCCAAGCCCTAAATTCCAAATTGTGCTAAATGTCGACGGCCTCACTAAGGAGAATGTCTAGCCAGGTCAAATGCTTGCTTCACTTATGGGAAGCCCGATCACCATGCTAAGTATTATAGGAGTAGAGGTACAAGGCCCTAAGGCCAATGGGGTCAAGTCCAAGGCGCCCAAAGGACCAACTAATTCGTTGCTCTTCACGGTCGCCAAGAGGTCAAAGAATCTCAGGATGTGATTAGCGGTATGTTAAGAGTTTTTTATTATGATGGATATACACTTTTGGATTTAGGAGAAGATTTATCTTCTGTAACTCCATTCCTTGCATATAAGTTTCATGCATGTCGCGAAGTCCTCCAATAGCCCTATGAGGTAAGTACCCCCGTAGGTGAGTCTATCATAGCCCAAAGAGTCTATAGAAGTAAACCCATTTCTATTTTGCATTAAGTGATTCCATGTGACTTAGTCGAGCTTTCCATGGTAGACTTCGATATGATTCTGGGGATGGATTGGTTGCATGCTTCCATTGACTATAGAATCCGTAAGGTTTAATTCCAATTCCCCAATGAGCCACTTCTTTAATGGGAGGATGGATACTCTTCATGTAGGGGTCAATTCATTTCTTTTGTAAAGTCCCACAAAATGATTTCCAAGGGATGCATCTATCATCTAGTAAGGGTCAAAGATGTCTCTGCCAAAGTTTTTTCTCTTGAGTCGGTCCTTGTTGCAAGTGAGTTTCCTGATGTCTTCCCATATGAGGTATCGGGTGTTCCTCCCAAGAGGGAGATAGAATTTGGTATAGACCACTTAACTCATACTCATCCTATCTCAATCCCTCCTTATAAAATGGCTCCTATAGAATTGAAGGAGTCAAAGGAACAACTAAAGGATTTGTTAGAAAAGGGTTTCATTAGACCTAGTCGGTCTGTATGGGGTGCCCAGTGTTATTTTCAAGGAAGAATGACAGGTCACTCCGCATGTACATTGACTATTCGCAACTCAACAAGGTCACCATCAAAAATATCCCCTTTCAAGGCTAGATGATTTATTTGATCAACTACAAGGGAATACTCATTTCTCCAAAATTAATTTGAGATCCAGTTATCACCAATTGAGGATGAGAGAAAGTGACATCCCTAAAATAGCATTCCAGACTAAATATGATCATATTGAGTTTGTGATCGACGATATTTATGGACCTCATAAATAGGGTGTTCAAGCCTTACCTCAACATGTCCATTGTGGTGTTTATTGCTGACATCCTTATTTACTCCTAAGGTAAGCAAGAGAACATGGAACACTTGAGGGTAGTATTGCAAACCCTGGGGGAAAGAAAGCTTTACGTAACATTTGATAAATATGAGTTTTGGCTATATGAGGTTGTTCCTTGGGCATGTGATATGTAGAGAGGGTAGCAAGGTTGATACTAAGAAGACTAAAGTGGAAAGAAATTGGCCAAGGCCATTTACTCCTACTGACATAAGGAGTTTCTTAGATCTACCTGGTTACTATATATAGTTTGTGCAAGTCTTCTCCACTATTTTTCTCCACTTACCAAGCTAAATCAAAAGAAGGCTAAGTTTGTGCGGACAGATGAATGTGAGAGGAGTTTCCAAACTTCAAAGGACCGGTTGTCTTCAGCCCTCGTATTAATATTGCTAGAGGGGAATGATGGGTTTGTCGTTAATTGTGATGCATCAAGGATTGGTTTGGCTTGTGTGTTATTACAAAATAGTGAAGTGATTGCCTACGCTACAAGTTAGTTAAAATTGTATGAGAAGCATTACCCGACTCATGATCTTGAGCTTGCGACGATGGTTTTTGCCTTAAAGATTTGGCAACATTACTTGTATGGAGTTAATTTAGATGTTTTCACCTACCACAAGGTCTCCAACATCTGTTCATCCAAAAGGATCTCAACTTGAGTCAACGGAGGTGGTTAGAGCTACTCAAGGATTATGATATGAGTGTGAAGTACCACCTCGAAAAGGCCAATGTGGTAGATGATGCCATTGAAAATTATGGGAAAAAGGAGTTAGCCAAAGTGTTAATATGTTGGCAAGATTGGCAATGAAATTGCATGAGTCCGAAAGTGGTGGTGCAATGGTTCTTTATGAGTCTGCATCTTCATTGATTGGTCAGGTTAAGGCTAAGCAAGATCTTGATTCTACCTTGGTTGAGTTGAAAACCTTAGTAAAAGATGGAAAGGTAGAAGTCTTCTTACAAGGGGGAGATGGAGTACTCCGATATCAAGGGAGGTTATATGTGCACAATAGTTGTAAGTTGAAGAAGTTGATCATGAAAGAAGCCTATAATTCTTCATATTATATTCATCTTGGCAATACCAAGATGTATAGAGACTTGAGAGAGATTTATTGGTGGAATAGAATAAAGAGAAACATTTCTCAATTTCTATCTGAGTGTGCCAATTGCCAATTGCCAATTGCCAATAGGTCAAGGTTGAACACTACAGGCTAGGTGTCCTAGCAAAAGACATTGATATTCCAACTTGGAAATTAGAAGAGATCAACATGCACTTCGTAGTTGGGTTGCCAAAGACCAAAAAGCATTTTGACCCCATATGGGTGATAGTTGACCACCTGACAAAGTATGTTCATTTCCTACCGACAAGACTACCTTTAGTGCCCAAGACTATGCCCACTTGTATATCTGATAGTTGGTAAGGTTGCACAGGATCCTATTGTCTATTATATCAGATCCTGGGTCCAATTACTTCTCACTTTTTGAAATCTTTTCAAAGAAGACTTAGCACTAGGATGAAGTTAAGTAGGCTTTTCACCCCTAAATCGACAAGCAAGTTGAGAGGACTATTCAAACATTGGAAGATATGTTGAGAGCTTGTGTGATAGAATTTAAGGGGAGTTGGGATGAACACTTTCCACTTATCGAGTTCACCTACAACAATAGCTTCTATGTAAGTATTAGGATAGCACCATTTAAAGCATTGTACGGTAGATGGTGTAGCTCCCTCATCGGGTCGTTCAAAGTCAGTGAGGTGGCATTTATAGGACTAGACTTGGTGATGAATGCTATGGCGAGAATTAAAAGCACAAGGGAGAAATTGAAGATAGACCAGAGCCGAAAAAAGTCCTACTCTGATATGAGAAGAAGGGAACTTGAGTTCCAAGTTTGTGATTGGGTCTACTTAAAGGTGTCTCCAATAGAAGGGGTGATCCGATTTGGTAAGAGGAAAATTGAATCCTAGATATATGGGACTTTATAAGGTGGTAAAAAAAGTGGGGAAAGTGGCATATGAGTTGGATCTACCCAAAAAGTTGCATTTGATTCATCCGGTCTTCCATGTGTCAATGTTGAGAAAATTCATATGTGACCCAAGTTCCATAGTTCCTCTGTTTGATGTGAACATTGAGGAGGATTTGAGTTATCAAGAGGTACCATTTGAAATTCTAGATGGCAAGTGAAAAAGTTAAGGAACAAGGAAGTTGCATCCGTCAAAGTGCTTTGGAGAAACCAACAATTTGAGGGTGCTACATGGGACGTGAAAGTGAATATGATGAAGCGTTATCCACATCTATTCCACTCTACTCAAGCCTAAGGTATTAAGAAATTCTTCCTAAAGCCTCAAACTCCATGCATTTTTGTTTTTCATGATATATGCATTTATTTTGATATCTATGGACTATTTTGGGACATGCTTTAAGTATGAAATCTGAAATTCTTGAGATTAACTTGCATTTTGGATGGATGCTGGCTTATTAGCTGCTTATTTACTCCTTAGAGCCTGCCTTTAGGTACATTCGAGGATGAATGTTCCCAAGGAGGAGATATTGTAATGACCCCCAGTTTAGGAGCCTTGAGTATAGAAAAGTTGGTCTGAAAAATGATTTTACAGGGTGACTTACAGCCCATAATTGGACATACATCCCATAGGTTCTGCTCTTAAACATAGAACTTCAGGAAGGGGAAAAGTTTCCAAGTGTGGGGTAACCCACGGACCGAGTGACAGCTCATAAAAAGTTATATGATCCGTAGGTAGGGCTACAAGGAAACTATCAAACATGAAGGAAATTTGGAGCTTTCTAAAAGGATGACCAATGTGTTATCAGATAGCCTATAGACTAGAATACGACCCGTAAGATTCTTCATGGAATAAGGCCAGGGAAAGGTGAAAATGGCTAAGTTTGGAAGGACTCTGCGAGTCCAACTACGTCCCATAAGAGCTTATACGGTAACATAGTTTCATAACTTTGGGTCCAACAAAGTATGTAATCTAGAATTTCAAGTGTGTTATCAGATGAGAGGAAATTATGGCCCATGGATCAACTTATGGCTCGTGATCGGAGTTTCGTAGGTTGAATCTGACAGTTTTAATAATGGGAAGTTTTGTCATTTTAGTCCTTTCTTTACCTAAACTATGTTATTTTAGGGATGGGAATGGGCCCTAAACTAGTCTTAAAGTCATAGGATAACCCCTCATTCTCTCTTTCTTACAATTTCTAAATTTTTAGGCAAAGGCTCTCAAGAACAAGGCTAGGGTTTTGAAGGTTTCTTCCCCAAAGGCTTCAATTTCATTTCTCTCTAGGTTCTTTGGGGTATGTGAGTTGATTTATAGATATCCTTCTACCCATAAAGTTTCATATTAAGTATTTTATATTTTCTTTAAGTTTCTTAAGTTATTATGCATTCTTATGATGATTTCATGATATTTATGTCATTAAATGATACTTATGAAGTTTAACAACAAATTTACTAAGGATATATGTAAGTTTGACTAATGATGATGATTCCATTATGGGTTTCAGTATTGATAAAGTGTGAGCATTTTCGATGTTCCTTTAAAAGAAAATTTTTCTTATCACTTATGTGATTTATGATTGTTCCATGATAAAGCCCAATCTACCTAGTTCTCAGGTAAAGCTTTCCATGATTTGTGATGATGATTAGAGCATCAATGAAGAGCTTCAAAGTTAAGTTCATCAAAGATATAAGTAAGATGATAATTTCCCTAAAAAGATGTTTGAGGAAGATACTAAAATGAACGGACCATCCTCTCTTGGTGGTCTCTAAGTTTCAAGCTACTCTTACTGATTGTTACTTATGATTCTAAGAATATATTTTAAAGATTTTCATGGGATGACTTAGCATCGAGAGGAATAGAGATTGGGACTTATTTCGTTAGTTGAAGCATGACCCCTTGAAGCTAAATCTCAATGTCCCTAACTATGTGCCACCATAGGAGCCTTTGTAGGCTAGGCTAGGCTAGTGGATCCACTAGGTCCAAACGTTATGAAAGATGCAATTGCAAAGATAATAACTTTTGGATATCTACCTTGGCAAGTAGATTCCCCTTTTCCCAATGGAAGGAATGTATTGGCCTTTTCCCAATGGAAGGAGTTCATTGGATTCCATGTAGTAGCTCACATGGTCATATTGCTAGTTATGGTTATTCCCACAAGCCTTATGATCCTATGTTATATTTTTGTTACATATGCTTTCTTATGCAATGTCTCATATTGATCTTGAGTCATATTCCTTTTGCATGTTTAAGTTTATTTTTGTATCTTTTATTTTATTGGTACATATATCTTAGATTTAAGAAAGATGGCATTACAGTTTCACACATGCATTGCATCTCACATACATAGTGCATTCAAATGTACTAAGGCATATTTTTCCTGCATGATTTAACCCTGTAGGGACGGGAACTCCTCCACTGGCTCATACCTAGTACTCAACGTCCAAGACTAGCATTGTTACTTGTGGTGAGCCCTTGGTTCGGGACTCCTCCACTTTTTGTTCTATCCTGTATCTTTGCTTTGGTTTAAAACAGTGTATTTGTAGCCCTTTTAAGGTATTTTTGTTCTAGATTGCACTATTTTGGACATCTTTCTATTTGATGGAGATCGACTGATACCGATCCCATCTTCTTATGATGTAGTTGGTATGCTTATGGACAAACAAGATTATTGCAGTTATTTTTACTGCTTTTTAATGT
Source organism: Solanum ossicruentum (assembly GCA_025774065.1). NCBI lineage: Eukaryota > Viridiplantae > Streptophyta > Magnoliopsida > Solanales > Solanaceae > Solanum > Solanum ossicruentum. The sequence goes on along the minus strand of JAOTQR010000045.1, from coordinate 781,211 downwards.
TTCTTCATTGTCAAATTGGCCCTCGTCCCTTTCCCATAGTTTTCTGCAAATTATTTTAATCCACTTCCAATGAATGCATAAGATTCTTGAGACGGCTTCAATGAGGTACCCTCGGGTATCTCATTCATCGTTTGATAACTAGGCCCATGGTTCAGGTTGTTACATGACCATTAAAAAAAGTATCCACTTCTAAGGATTAATGACCTATTTGACCAATTACAAGGTGCAAGTTATTTCTCCAATATTGACCTTCAGCTCGGATATAACTAGCTAAGGATGTAAGAGAGTGAAATTCCCAAAATGGCATTTCGGACAAGGTATGGATATTTTGAGTTTTTGATTAAGTCACTTGGGTTGACAAATGCTCCCATCGTCTTTATGAATTTGATGAATTGAATCTTTAAGCCATATCTAGACATTTTTATTGGTAGTATTCATTGATGATATATTGATCTACTCCCAGAGTGAAGAAGAACGCGTGGTTCACTTGAGGACTGTGTTGCAAACTTTGAGAGATCAGAAATTGTTTACCAAATTTAGTACATGTAAATTTTGGTCAAGGAAGGTTTCATTCCTTGGTCATATTGTGTCCGATGATGGTGTTATAGTTGATAAAAAATAGAGGTGGTGAAGAATTGGCCTAGAACATTGTCTCCTTCGAATATTTGGAGCTTTTTGGATTTGGCTAGATCATATAGGAGATTTTTTTAAGGATTCTCCTCTATTACATCACCTTTAACTAGTTTGAACCAAATGAAAAAGGTGAAATTTCAATGATCAGATGAATGTAAGATGAGTTTTCAAACATTGAAAGATCGCCTTACTTCAACCCTATTTTGACAATACTAGAAGGTTCGAATGGATTTGTTGTTCATTGTGATGCTTCATGTGTGGGACTAGGTTATGTGTTCATGTGACATGGCAAGGTTATAGCATATGTTTTAAGGCAATTAAAGTTCATAAGAGGAACTATCCAACTCATGATCTTGAATTGGCGGCAATTGTGTTTGCATTAAAGATATGATGTCACTATCTTTATGGGATAGCATATTGATATATTTTTTGACCACAAAAGCTTGCAATATGTCTTTAGCCAAAGGAACTTGAACATAGGCAAAAGAGATGGCTAGAATTTCTTAAAGACTATGACATGAGTGTATTGTATCACCCAGGTAAAGCAAATGTTGTGTCCAATGTTCTTAGTAGAGTAGCTATGGGTAGTACCACCCATGTTAAGAATGAAAGAAACGAGTTAGTTAAGGATGTACATGGATTGGCCCACTTAGGTGTGAGGTTGAATGATTCACATTTAGGTAGTAATATTGTGCAAAATGGAGCGAAGTCATCATTAATAGAGACTGTCAAGGAATTTTAAGATATGAATCCAACATTGGTGGAGTTAAAGGAGATGGTGGTTGATAAGAAGGTTGAGCTTTTCTCATAAGGGGGAGATGGGGTATTTCGTTATCAAGCCTGATTATGTGTTCCAAATGTTGATTGTTTAAGAGATATTATATTGACTGAAGCCCATAGCTCATGGTATTTTGTTCATCCTGGATCCACCAAAATGTATAAAGATTTAAGAGAAGTGTATTGGTGGAATGGCATGAAGAAAGATATAGCCAAATTCATGGTGGAATGCCCAAATTCCAACAAGTGAAGTTTGAATATCAAAGATTGGGGGTTCTAACCCAAGATATTGATATTCCTGCTTGAGAATGGGAGTATGTAAACATGGATTTTGTTAAGGGTTTACCTCGTACAAGGAAGCAACATGACTCGTTTTGGGTGATAGTGGATAGGATGATGAAATCAGCCCATTTTCTACCGATTAAGACATTTTATAGTACTGAGGATTATTCCAAGATGTATATTAAGGAGTTGGTGAGGCTTTATGTGCCCTTGTCTATTATTTGGATCATGGTACTCAATTCACTTCACACTTTTAGAAGTCCTTTCAAAGAGGTATTGGTTCCAAGGTAAAGTTAAGCATCGCATTCATCATCAACTGGATGGGCAAGCCAAAGGAACAATTCAAACATTAGAAGATATGTTGAGGGAGTGTGTGCTTGATTTCAAGTGAAATTAGGATAATCATCTACCATTGATTGAATTTGCATACAATATTAGTTATCATTCAAGCATTGAGATGGCACCTTTTGAGATTTTATATGGGCAGAGATGTAGGTCCATGGTAGAATGGTTTGAGCTAGGAGAGATTTCTTTGATTGATCCCAATTTGGTGCTTGAGGCTTTGAAGAAGTGAAACTTACAAAGGAGAGGTTGAGAACAGCCCAAAGTCACCAAAAGTCATATTCAGATGTTAAAAAAGAGATCTTGAGTTTAATGTGGATAATTAGGTATATCTCAAGGTATCTCCCATGAAAGGTATAATGCAATTTGGCAAGAAGGTTAATTTAAGTCCTTGATAAATAGGACCTTACAATGTCTTAGAGCAAGATTGGTAAAGCGACTTATAAGTTGGAATAGCCAATGGAATTTTCTATGGTTAATCTGGTGTTTCATGTATCAATGTTGAGGGAAGGCACTAGAGATTCGAATGTTGTTGTGTCTTTAAGTGACATGAGTATTGAGGAAAACTTGTCTTATGAAGAGGTTTGGTTTGTGATTTTGGATCGATAAGTTAGAAGATTGAAATCAACAAGTTAAAAGTGCAACATGGAAAACAGAAGTGGACATGATAAAATGATAACATTTCCTTTTTCTTTCTACTCAAGTCTAAGGTACGTGGTTACTCATGATTAATTCTTTCAAGCTCCCAAGTGTCTCTCTCTATGTCATACGACATGCATGTGTGCTCATTAAAATGATTTCTAAAGGCATTTTATAGTTGCATTATTGCATTCATGATGGGTTGTTAGTAACACACTATACTCTACTCAAGCTAACCATGATCCCATTCGACGATGAATGTTCCCACGGGAGAGATATTATAACACCTCTCATAATGCATTCAAATGACCTTATGAAAGGTTCCTGGCATAACATATCATTTGTACTCTTTTTGGAAAATCTGAGGCCGAATTCTTAATCAAGAGGAAAAATTATGTGAAAAATTAGTCTATTTTAAATTTTAGGTCAACTATATCAAAAAACAATTTTTTTGTAAGATTTTGCAATTAATTCTAAAAGTATCTGTGACCTTTCTGCATCGCAAAGAGGGTTCATTTCAGTACAACAGTGACCTAAACTCATTCTAGGGTGAAAATAGGAGAAAATTGAATTTCAGAAAAAAAAACGAACTATGGTGAGACAACACTTCATCGCGGACTCCTTTCTTGACAGTTCAAATTTTCCCTTAAAATTCCTGCTCTAAGTGAGAAAGTATTAGACTTTTTCCTAAGCATATTTAAGTAATTTTGGGTGATTTTTGGCACTAAAATTCATTCTATAAATTGCCTTTAACACCCAAATTAACCCCATTCTTTAACCATTCACACATTACAAAAATTATATCTCTAAAACACTCTCTAGAGCTTTTTTCTTCTCCAAGCAAAAACTCCATTGAAGATCAAGTCAAGTAAAATCCTCTATTTTTCTTCAAGTTTTCTAAGTCAATCACTTAAGGCATGTGAGTTTTCATCCATTGAATCTTTTCTATGGAGCTCCTTCTAAATTTTCAATTTTTTCTTAAATTCAATAATGTGAATTTTATGGTTCACCTCTACTTCTACTCAATTTCTTCAATTATGATTTAGATTATGTCCATTGATCAATATGAATGTGGGTTCATGTCAATTACATGAAATTTATGATTATTCCATAAATTCTATCAAAGATCATTTAGGGATCATGTTGTCATAGTGGATTTTTTCAATTCTCATCCAATTGCATAAATTACTCTTCACTTATGATTTATTCTCTCAATTAAGCATAAATTATTATCAAAATGCATGATTTTATATGGTTTTGGTTCAGTTGACTACGAACCCATGTTATACCTAAATTGCTATGACTAATCTATGATTTCATGAATATAATTCTAATTATGAAAGTATTATTTTATGATGATGATATGACGATAAAGGTGATAATACCCTAATGTTTATGAAATGATGATAAGTGGGGAGTATGCCCACACTATATACAAGTTATGTAGATGAACTATTCCTATTATATGATATGTTTTCATAAGGTCATGATACCTATTTTACAAACTATGAAAGAATGACTTTGATAAAGTACAAATTATGATGATGTCGACATAATGCATGATTATGTTTTATGTGAGATACAACTTAGAGCTAAGAGGTCCTTGGTAGATTCTATTTCCCATAACTATGTGCCACTGTAGGTTTATGATCATGTACCTATAAGACTAGCTAACTGATACATTTAGCTTAATGACTTGCCACTAACCGTGCTGGGATGAAGCGAAAGGATGTGGTTTTTACACTTACCGGGCTAGGATGGACCCTAAAGAGTGGGGTCTTTATAATGTGATTCTCACTATGCTAGGATAGAGCCTATGGGGTGAGGGTTGGGTCTACCTTGGCAAAGTGGACTCTTTTTTTTCTCAGTGTTGAGGGAACATCAAGATTCCATATAATAGTTCGCATAGTCTTGTTGTCGGTTATGGTTTCATTCACATATATGCATGTCTTTTGGGCTATGAAATGTTTTATGATGCTTTTATCTATGATTTGTAAAGGTTCATTGATCAAGCATATCTTGTCCCTTCTCTATTGCTATTTGTTTACATATTGCTATTATGTATGATGTTCATTGATGCATTGCATGCTTGCATACTTAGTACATTTCCAACATACTAATGCATACTCTTTGTACATACGATATCACCATGTAGGGACAGGCGACGATATCACTCCTCACTTTTGTTGCTAGCTCTTTGCATTTGCTATTGAAGATTGGTTTGAGTTCCATGTTTCAGGGACAAGCCCTTATGCTCTTCCTTATGTTGATGTTGTTGGGACTTTTGTACTTCCTTATCTTAAGGGTAAGATAGTAGCATGCTCTAGTCCCTGCCAAGATCAAGTATATAGAGGCATATATTGGACTAAAGATGTTGTAATATCCCCCTAAAGAAAAATATTTGACTCTTATGTTGCTATGTTTTGGGCGCTTACTCTCTTATGAATGCTTATGTTACCTTATGTATGTTTATGACATGAAAAAGAGACTCGGATGGGGCTCATTTTGGTTTCACATTCATCATGTCACGACTAGGCACTAGGTTCGAATAGTGGCACCTCATGTCCCATTCAGTTTTAAGTCAAGTCCCACAAAATATTAACAAACATAATCTTATGCATATAATATTCATAGCAACATCACTTTATCATAATAAGAGTAGCTCATTAAAACCTTTATGATCCATTCAAGTAAGAATTGTCGTTTCATGAGTAGGATCAATCATTAGGTAAGAAATATGCTTTCACCATCAGTCATATATTCATAAAAAAAAGGCTTCTATAATCTCTTTCGTAAACATTTAATTGACACCCTTATCATTCAAAACTACTTCAATTGGACACACGGTATAATTAGGTGGGTTCAATGCTTTAAGACATATTATGTAATGCAAGAGGATTAAATATAAATGTCATGAAATTTATCAATTGGGATGATTCATAAGAACAACCCATCATGAACTTTCAAAACCCTAGGTGGCATGTCATAAACATCTTGTAGATCATCAATCTTTCATAGTATACATAAATTTCATAGAAAAATACATTAGATGGTAGTAATAATATTGTAATATAACCATGTGATGAAATACCATAAAACTCATGAATTACCATAACTAGAAACTAAATAGATAAGTGAAAATATTTGGGCTTCATGGGTGTAAGGAACCATGAATGAAACCCACATAGCTAATGTGCAAAAGTTTCAACAAATCCTAATAATGGAAGTCCAAGCATGAAACCTTAATCCCTTGCCTTCAATGAAACCTTGAGAGATGAGAGTGTTTAGGAGGATTTGAGTGAATTTGGAGTTGGAATAGAATAAGAGTGTGATGGTAGGGTTTGGGATTGATATAGGTAGAATTACACCTTAAGTCACATAGTTAGGACATAGGTCGTGGGAAGAAATCAAAATTTCCCTTCATTAAAAACTATCAAAGGAAAACCATGACCCCAGTCTATGGGTCATAGATCAATCTGCGGCTCATATGAACACCCTTCTACAATTTCTAAATCCATCTATGGATCATAAACACCCCTTGTAAGTCTACCCCACACTTGGAAAATTTGACATCTCAGAACCCCAAACAATGAAATCTAAATATGACCCATCAACCAAACCAGATTTGTACATGGTCTCATCTGCTTACTGAAACATCCCTCGACGTAGCTCGGAAAGACCCTATGATGTATTTTTTTAATATCTCAATATTCGTAAAAAATTTTGCAAATCCAACTTCATATTCTTGTTTAGAGGAAAAAATTGTGTGGGAAAATAGTTACCTATAAGATATATTTTACCTGTTCCAAAAAAATACTTTTTCGGTAAAATTTTGCAAGCAGTGGTTGTCCACATCATGGACAGGATGGGCCGTAGGTCAAAAATTCCCTTTTTTGCTCAAGGACAATTGGATAATTACCCAATGTCTATAAATACATGAAACCCTCATCCTTAGTCATATTACAACTCCAAAAGTCACCAAAAAAACCTCTCAAACTCCTCTTTAATCATCACCAAGTCCTCCATCCATTCGCAAGAGAAGAAAACCAAGTCAAGCCCCAAGTCCTCTTCAAGTTTTTCTTCAAGAAACTCCAAGTCAAAGGTATGTGGGTCTTCATCCCTGGGTTCTTTCACTCACGGAACCCCAAAACTATTTTTATCGAATTTCTTGATTCTAATGACTAATTCTTTATGGGTATTTTCTATTATCACTCCATTACATGAAAAATGTTGTAAATTTGTTGATTCTTGATTTATTGATGAATAGGCTCCTATTAATGATTGACATTATTATACTTTTATTACATTAAAGCTTTGTAAGCTATTCTAGCTTGAAAGACACTAAAATATTATGAACTTTTGAATGGTTTTTATAACACCCGAATTGAAGTTTTTCAAGTATGTTGTTGGGTTGTTTGGATGACTTCTTAAATCACTTTAATTTACCCCTCTCATTTTTTTTATTCTTGAATTCTATTACTTTAAGCTTAAATACATATGCCAAACATGTTTTGACTAAGTTATGTGGCAAATCTCTTATATGATGAAGGCTTATGGTAGCACATGTGAGTTATGGATGTTGTTGATGTTGAAGGGAAATTAAGCATGCTATGAGTTCATAAGAATGCTATAAATGTTATGAATGATATGTAACCCTTAATTTTATATTATTATGTGATGGTTTGATGAGTTAGTTTATGATATTCAAAGCTATAAATGTTGTGATACCATGAGACACTGTGGAGTTGAGGATTATATGAGATGAATTTCATGTTTCCATATCCATGTTTTGAAAGGTGATATGTATGACTGAGATGGGTTGTACTAGAGATGATATAATTGATGAAATGTATTATTTTTATGCATCCTCCTCTTCAGTTACATGATTCAAAATTACGTGCATGAGCCCACCTAATTTTCAAGTTGAGTTTGCTAATTTTGAATAATTCTTAATGATGAGGGGTTAATGTTGAAGTTTCTTATGAATAATGAAAAGGTTTCACTATATGTGTGCTACTTTATGAATATTATGGAGAATGAGGTATATCTAGTATTATGTGAAATTCATTGAGATATTATGCAAGCTACGTGTGATTGTAAAGTCATCCTTATGATGTTATGTTATACAAAGTTATGTATGTCATGATTACCCTTGTGTTTGTATATCCAATGGGACTAGTCATATGAAATTAAGCATAAATGAATAAAAGAAATGTGAATCCCCACCTAGTTATGATCATGAGACTATGATTACCCATTAGTAGAGGATATGAAATTATGACCCATTAGTAGAGGTATATGATGATGATGCTAGCCGATAGTAGAGGCTTAGAAAAAATTATCATGCTAGCTGATAGTAGAGGCTTAGCCAAGATTTTGATGTTAGCCGATAGTAGAAGCTTAGCCCAGGTATAGGAGTTATCCTTATGATGATGATTGATGTTCAAAATGTTTATGGAAAGGGTTAGTAGAATTCCCCTCCATTGTTTTACAAGGCTTATGGGATGGGTAAATAGAATACCTCTCCACTACTGAATTTCATGTTTCCTTCCTATGATTATTCTATGAGAGTTTACTTAGCACTAAGTGGACCTTGGGAAGGATGCGGAAGCTCCTCGTTAGTAGAGGCGAGAGACCATTAGTAGAATCTCATTGTCCCATAACTATGTTCCACCAATAGGAAATAGGAATCACCGATAAGTAGAGGTTGATTTCTAGACCAACCGATAGTAGAGGTTGCTCAATAGCAAAGATTTTGTGGATCCACTTAGGCATCTTAGGAGGTAGCCCTGGCAAGTGACTTCCCCCTTTCCTCCGGAGTAAGGAAAACATCGGGACTCCATGGCTTAGCTCAAATGGTTTATATTGGTTAATAGTTTCTCTCACAGATGTCCAAGTTCTCCTTATGGTTCTACATTGAAACGACCCCAAAAAGTGCCCGAATTGTGCCTCGAAAGTGCCTGGAATCGTAATTTCCATATATCTCAAAATCCGTGCAAAGATATCAAAAATTTGACTTCGTATTCTTGTTCAAAGGGTCAAATTGAGTGTGGAATAGGTCTAACCCCAATTTTAGAGAAAACGAATTGCAATTTCAATTTCCTAAAAATCAAATTTTAGTGAGGTTTCCGCGCCCCTGGCGCAATGCACCAAGGGCAAGCCTCAGTACAATTTTTGTCCAGTTTTTATTGTCCGGTCCAAGGTTTTTGCGTCTTGTGCCTAAGTGTTTCCACGCATGAAAATGCCTATACTTAGCCTTATTTCACCCTCGTATCATTCAAGACATTCCCTAATACACTCCCAAACACTTAGACAATATTTTATCTCCGAATTTCAAGTCTCAAAAATCATCCAGATTCTAAGGTTATCATTCGAGCCTCAAGTCTCCATCTCCATCTTCATCAAGCTATTCTCCAAAGTCAAGGTATGTGGGTTTCTTTCATGGGTTCCTTTCACCCATGATACCCAAGTTCTCTTTTATATAAACTTGCGTGATTTAAAGTTGATTTGATCATTGGTTTTACTTACGATGAATTTCACTGCACACTATGTTAGGGTTTCATGAATTTATGGTTATTTTAGCATGTTTTGAGTTATGGATCTAAGATCTAATGTGAGGTTTGATGAAGGATTTTGATGTATATTTCTTGAGGGTGTTACCAAGTATTTACTGATGGTTTTACATCGGAATTTCTAGCATGATTACACTCTTAAAGTGCATGGTTTTACACTAGCACTACACACCCACCAAGTGTTTGATAAAATGTCTGGTTATGAGCTTCTTGAGGAATTGAAGGTTTAATGCATGTGTTATGAGTTGAATGAATATATGATTATGAAAGGAATGTATGTATATGATGTTATCTATATAGTGTTGAGAGTTTACCAACCCTTACTCCGGGGTTTGTAGGCTCGGGTGACCTTATTGAGAGGTTTGTACCTCGATCGCCTCGCTCAGGAGGTAGTAGGCCCGTGCAACCATGTCAAGGGTTTTGTACCTCGATAACCACATTTGGGGGTTTATACTCCATCAACCATTTTGGGAGGTTTGTACCTCATCAACCTATTGAGGGGTTCGTACCTCATTCGCCTCTCCAAGGGGGTGGTAGGCCTTAGATATGCACTACCGGTGGTCTCTCCTTACACGTGTATTATGTTCTATATAAACATGATTTTACTGCAAGTATCATTCATACATTTCATATTGCTATATGCATATTCATTACCTAAGTTATGCATTTTGTTTATGGTGATTATCACTTGTCGTATTGCATCCTATATACTTAGTACATTCAAACGTACTAATGCATACTCTATGCCTACATGATGTCACCATGTAGGAATCGAAGCCCCACTTGATTTTCCTCCTCCAAGTGGGTAGTATGACATCTTTCAAGCTCTTTGGTAAGTCCTCCATTTCGGCTCTTGATCTCAAACTATGTTCTAAGACTATTTTCCTTCTTTGTATATGTTGACTATGAGGGTGAGCTCGGTAGCTTGTCTTGGCCCCCGCTAAGTATCTGAGTTGTAAAGGTGTTGTTGTACATGTTTGTATTATGCTTTGAGCTTTGACTCTCTCTTGACTCTTGATGTTTATGAGAAGAGAATTGTTAGCCTCGTTTATCCCTATCTACTATCTCTTATTGTATTTTAACGCTTACGCGACCAAGGACATTTGTATGATATGCTAAGAGGCTTGCTTGTGGTTTCCTTTGGGTTCCCCATTCGTTGTCTCATGTCTAAGCCCTAGGGTTGGATTGTGACAAACTTGGTATTAGAGCACGAGGTTGTTAGATCCTCGAAGTACAACACACTGCGCCGATTAGAGTCTTATTCATGGTTGTGTTGTGCACCACAACTGTGAGTAAGAGGCTACGAGGCATTGTAGGAAATGTTCCCTCCTTCATGTTCTAAGTCATGCTATAGAGTTGAAGTATGGATTACCCCCTGCCCCCACCCTAATGATTGTTCTTTGTTATACTAAATCATTCCTAACACAAGAGGAAGAAGAGCACGCTTGAGGATCAATTGGCTTGTGGTGAGCTTCGGGATGCTCTCACTTTGCTTGCACGAGTTGTGGCTTATCAAGCCAACCAAGGGGCCCAAGCCCCTCATGCTCCCACACTGGCATCTCGGGTGAGAGACTCCATGAGGATGAATCCCCTGAAATTCTATGAGTCAAAGGTGGATGAGGACCCTCAAGAGTTCATTTACGAGGTCTACAAGGTTTCGGCTATTATGTGTGTTAGATCAGAGGAGAAGGCAGAGTTGGCGGATTACCAACTCAAGGGAGTGGCACAAAAATGGTTTAACCAATAGAAGGAGGAGAAGGGAATCAATAATGTGGTGCTTTGGGAGGTGTTCAAGGCGGCTTTTCTTGATCGGTTCTTCCCTCTTGAGCTTAGGGAAGCCAAATTGGTGGAGTTTATGAATTTGAGACAAGGGTCTATGAGTGTGAGGGAGTATGCCCTCAAGTTTACTCAACTTTCTAAATATGCTCCCCACTTGGTGGTCATCCCAAGGTCTAGAATGAATAAATTTGTGATAGGTGTATCCGATTTGGTGAGTGAAGAATGCCAGTCTGCTATGTTGATTGGTGACATAATCTATCCCGATTGATGACCTATGCCGAATAAATGGAGGAGGAGAAGTTGAGGAAGAGGAGGGGTCATGAGGCCAAGAGGGCCCATTTTGAGGGAAAGTTCCATAGTCGAAAGGGTGGTCAGTTCCATCAAGGACAAGGATCTTCTCATGCATCTAATAAGAGGGATGCCAATGACTTTCCAAGGACTCAAGGTGTTGGGGTTGTGGTTCCTAATTGTGGGTAACCAAAATGTGGTAAGGGTCATAGTGGCCCGTGCTTGAGAGATACTAATGCGTGTTGTGGTTGTGGGGAAGTTGGGTATAAGGTGATGGATTGCCTCGAAATCGCAACAAGGGCAAGCAGGTTCATCCAAAAGGTGCTAATGCAGTTCCTTTAGGGAGAAGTGGCCGACAAGATGGTGCTCCTTAGCACAATCGGTTTTATGCTTTGCATGGGAGGCAAGGGGTTGATGAGGTTCCCGACATTATTATCGGTATGTTAAAAGTCTTTGATTTTAATGTGTATGCATCGATTGATCCGGGTACCACTCTTTATTTTGTTACCCCCTTTGTTGTCAAAAGGTTTCATATTGAGCCCGAATTGTTGTGTGAGTCATATGAGGTATCTACTCCTATTGGTGCATCTATTATTGTTAGGAAAGTCTATAGATATTATCCCGTTTGCATCTTGCATAAAATATTGCCTTGTGATCTTCTTGAGTTGGATATGATTGATATTGATGTCATTCTTGGGATGGATTGGTTGTACGCATACTATGCCTCTGTTGATTGTAGAACCCGTAGGGTCAAACTACAATTCCCGAATGAACCCTTCCTTGAGTGGGAGAGTCATGATGTGGTGGTCAACGGTAGATTCAACTCTTGCTTTAAAGGCTGTAAGTTGATCTCTAAGGGGTATCTTTATTATCTTGTGAGGGTTATGGATGTGGAGTCTAAAGTCACTTCTGTAGAGTTGGTCCTTGTGGTAAATGAGTTTCTTGATGTCTTTCCAAATGACCTTCCCGGTGTTCCTCCTGAAAGGAAAATAGATTTTGGTATAGACCTCCTCCCCGATACTCAACCATTTCTATTCCCCTTTGCCATATGGCCCCGATAGAGTTATAGGAGTTGAAGGAGCAATTGAGGGACTTGTTGGAGAAGGATTTTATTAGGCCTAGCCAATCACCTTGGGGTGCACTAGTATTGTTTGTTAAAAAGAAGGATGGGTCTCTTACAATATGTACTGACTACTAGTAACTTAATAGGGTCACCATGAAGAATAGGTATCCTTTTCGAAGGATTGATGATTTGTCTGACCAATTGCAATGGGCTAGCCACTTCTCTAAGATTGATCTTCGGTTTAGGTACCATCAAGTGAAGGTGAGAGGGAGTGTGATATTCATAATATGGCCTTCCGAACTATGTATGGGCATTTTAAGTTTGTTGTGATGTCCTTTGTGTTGACTAATGCACTGGCTATCTTCATGGATCTTATGAATTGGGTCTTCAAACCCTACCTTGATTCATTTGTTGTGGTCTTCATTGATTATAGTTTGATCTATTTCTCATAGTGAGGAGGACATGTGGGTCATTTGAGGGTAGTGTTGCAAAGGTTGAGGGAAGAGAAGTTGTGTACTAAGTATGAGAAGTGTGCATTTTGGTTAAAAGAGGTTGTTTTCCTAGGTCATATGGTTTTTGGGGATGGTATTAAGGTGGATCCTAAAAAGAAGGATGTAATTAGAAATTGGCCAAGACCATTGACCCCATCGGACGAGTATGAAAGGAGCTTCTTGGGCTTAGTGGGTTGCTATCGAAGGTTTGTGAATGGGTTCTCTTCTATTGCCTCTCCAAGGACAAAGTTTACTGAAAAGAAAGACAAATTTGTGTAGTCAGATGAGTATGAAAGGAGTTTCCAAACATTGAAAGATAAGCTTGTGTCCACTCCTATATTATCACTACCAAAAGGGCTAGAGGGATTTTTTGTGTATTTGATGCCTCCCGAGTTGGTTTGGGTTGTGTGTTGATTCAAAATGGTAAGGTCATAGCCTATGCTTCTTTACAACTCAAAGTGCATGAAAAGAATTATCCTATCCATAATCTTGAGTTAGTCGTCGTTGTATTTGCGTTGAATATTTGACGTCACTACTTGTATGGGGTGCATGTTGATGTGTTCACCGGTCATAAGAGTCTCCAATATGTCTTCACTCAAAAAGATCTCAACTTGAGACAAAAGAGGTGGTCAGAACTCCTTAAGGACTATGATATGAGTGTGCATTGCCATCCCAGTAAGGATAATATTATGGCGGATACTTTGCGTAGGGTGACTATGGCTAGCCTTGCTCATGTTGATGATGGTGGCATAAGGGTGTCTAGGGAGGTCCATCGATTGGCTAGATTGGGAGTTAGGTTGGAAGAGGTAATGATGGTGGTGGTGTTGTTGTTGATAGTTAATCTTCATTGGTTTTAGAGGTGAAATGTAAGCAATATCTTGATCCCTCATTGTTAGAATTGAAGGCATTGTTAAAAGATGGTAAGGTGGAGGTTTTCTCCAAAGGGGGGGATGGTGCCCTTAGGTACCAAGGTAGGTTGTGTGTGTCTTGTGTTAATGGCTTGAAGGAAATGATTTTTGATAAGGTCCATGGCTCTTCTTACTCTATTCATCCGAGGTCTACTAAGATGTATAGAGATTTGAGAGACGTGTATTTGTGGGGAGGCATGAAGAGGGACATTGCCAAATTTGTATTCGATTTCCATAGTTGTCAACAAGTCAAAGTCGAACATCAAAGGTTGGGTGGCCTAACCCAAGACATAGAGATACCTACTTGGATGTGGGAACAGATTAATATGGATTTTTTTGTTGAGTTGCCCAAGACTAGAAAGGGTTTTGATTCCATTTGGGTTGTGGTTGATAGGATGACAAAATATGCTCACTTTCTACCAGTTAAGACTACCTATGGGACTGAAGATTATGCTAGGTTGTAATTCATTACTTGGTGAGACTGCATGGGGTTCCTTTGTCCATCATATTGGATCGTGGGGCACAATTCTCTTCACACTTGTGGAGGTCTTTCTATAGAGGTCTTGGAACCAAGGTAAAGCTTAGTACGACCTTTCACCCTTAAATGTATGGCCAAGCCGAAAGAACTATCCAAACACTTGAGGACATGCTTAGGGCTTATGTATTGGATCTCAAAGGTAGCTAGGATAATCATCTTCCAATGATTGAGTTTGCATATAATAATAACTATCATTCTAGCATAGGAATGACTCCTTTTGAGGCTCTCTATAGTAGACGTTGTAGATCCCAATTAGGTGGTTTAAGGTTGGAGAGATGGCTTTGTTAGGTCCGGATTTGGTTATGGATGGGTGGGAAAATAAAGATGATTAGAGAGAGGTTGAGGACAGCCCAAAGTTTCCAAAAGTCTTATGACGATGTCAGAAGTAGGGAGCTTGAGTTTAAGATTAGTGATTGGGTCTATTTGAAAGTGTCACCATGAAGGGTATGGTTCATTTTGGTAAGAAGGGAAAGTTAATCCCTATATATGTGGGTCCCTATAGGGTGATGAGGAGGATTGGTTAGGTAGCGTAGAGTTGGATTTTCCTAGTGAAATGGATTTGGTTCATCCGGTCTTTCATGTGTCTATGTTGAGGAAGTATGTGGGCGATCTAATGCTATTGTGCCTCTTGATGTTGTGCTGGTAGTTGAAGACAATGTATCATATGAAGAGGTTCTAGTAGAGATCATGGATAGGCAAGTGAAGAGGTTAAGTTAGAAGGATGTTGCTTCCGTTAAGGTTCTTTGGAGGAATCAACAAGTCGAAAGTTCTACTTGGGAGGCCGAAGCGGATATACAAAAGAGATACCCTTATCTCTTCCATCCTATTCAAGTCTAAGGTACTAATTCTAAATCTTCTATGTGATTTTATGTCTCATGTTCTAGGCCCTAAGTCATTTGCATGCATCATGTTTACATTGACAAAGTTCATGGTGATTTCACTTATGATGAGATTTTGAAAATGATGTTTTAAGTATGTCATTGAACTCTTGTTGGGGATGATTTTTTCATGATTACTCTTCTCATGTACATTTCTTTGACATTCAGGGATGAATTACCCCAAGGGGTAGATATTGAAATGACCCCAAAAAGTGCCCGCAAATGTGCCTCAGAAGTGTTCGGAATCGTAGTTTCCATATATCTCAAAATCTATGTGTGATATCAAAAATCAGACTTCATATTCTTGTTCAAGGGGTAAAATTGAGTGGGAAATGGGTCTAATCCTGATTTTAGAGCAAACGAATCACAATTTCAATTTCCCAAAAAATTAAATTCAAATGAGGCTTTCGCACCCCTGGCACAACGCGACAAGGGGGCGCCTCAATACAATTTTTGTCCAGTTTTTATTTTCTGGTCCAAGTCTTTTAGGTTTTTGGCCTAAGTGTTCCCATGTGTGAAAATGTCAATACTTAGCCTTATTTCACCCTCATATCATTCAAGACATTCCCAAATACACTCCCCAACACTTAGATAATATTTCATCTCCAAATATCAAGTCTTAAAACTCATCTAGATTCTAAGGTTATCATTCAAGCCTCAAGTCTCCATCTCCATCTTCATCAAGCTATCCTCCAAAGTTAAGGTATGTGGGTTCTTTCATGAGTTCCTTTCACCCATGATACCCAAGCTCTCTTTTACTTAAACTTGCATGAGTAAAAGTTGATTTGATCATGGGTCTTACTTATTATGAATGTCACTGCAGACTATGTTAGGGTTTTATGAAATTATGGTTGTTTTAGTATGCTTTGAGCTATGAATCTAAGATTTAACGTGAGGTTTGATGAAGGGTTTTGATGTATATTGCTTGAGGGTGTTACCAAGTATCTATTGATGGTTTTACATTGGATTTTCTAGCATTACTGTAATCTTGAATTGCATTGTTTTACACTAGCACTACACACTCACCAAGTGTTTGATAAAATGTCTGGTTATGAGTTTCTTAAGGAATTGAAGGTCCACCGCATGTCATATGAGTTGAAGGACTATATGATGATGAAAATGTATATGATAGTATTTCTATAGTGTTGGGAGTTGACCCAGCCTCACTCAGGGTTTTTAGGCCCAGGTAATCTTGTTAAGGGGTTTGTACCTCGATCGCCTCGCTCAGGAGGTGGTTGGCCCATGCAATCATGTCAAGGGGTTTGTAGCTTGAAACTATGTTGGGGGGTTTGTACTCCATCAACCTTGTTGGGTGTTTGTACCTTATCAACCTATTAAGGGGTTCGTACCTCATTCGCCTCTCCAAAGGGGTAGTAGGCCTTGGATATGTACTAATGATGGTCTTTCCTTATACATGTAATATGTTCTACATAAACATGATTTTACTCCAAGTATCATTCATACATGCCATATTGCTATATGCTAATTCGTTGCCTAGGTTATGCATTTTTTTATGGTGCTTATCACTTGTTGCATTGCATTCTACATACTTAGTACATTCAAACGTACTAACGCATACTCTATGCCTATATGATGTCACCATGTAGGAACCATAGCCCACTGGATCATCCTTCTCCACATGGCTAGTACGACATCTTTCAAGATCTTTGGTGAGTCCTCCATTTCGGGGACGATTCTTATGATCTCAAATTTATGTCCTAAGTCTATTTTTCTTCTGTGTGTATGTTGACTATGAGGGTGAGCATGGTAGCTTGTCTTGGCCCCCACTAAGTATTTAAGTTGTAGAGATGTTGTTGGACAAGTTGTATTATGCTTTGAGCTTTGACTCTCTCTTGACTCTTGATGTTTATAATATGAGAATTGTCCCTTAACCCCATTTATCCCTATCTACTTTCTTTTGTTGTATTTTATTGCTTCCGTGACCAAGGATGTGTGTATGATATGCTAAGAGTCTTGTTTGGGGTTTCCTTCACGTTACCATTCGCCGTGTCACGTCTAGGCCCTAGGCTTGAGTTGTGACATAGATTGTCCCTCTTGTGATGATTAAATGATTCCTTTATGTTTTGTCCAAAGGTGATTTAAAGTTCCTATGATTCATTGTTTCACAAGTTCAAATGATATTTCCCCTAAAGGTACATGATGATGTCTACAAGTGTGTAAGATAGTCTCCATTATGATTACAAATGTCCCTTGCATATTAAAATAGTCTTGTATGTAAAGTGATGTATTCTTCACTCAAGAATATTAATTCTTTAATTATATGTATGACATCGTGTATTTCTCGCTAATTTAAGTTTGTGTGACCTATCATGTATTCAAGTAATGGTAGGTTCTTTATTTCTCATGTGCATTATTCCATGTTATATGGTGAGAGTAAAATGTCTAAATGATCACCCATATGTATATTCCAAGTTTATATAATTTTCTTATTCTCACTTATGATCATCTATGCATCCTACTATGTTCTTTCTAAAGTTGTACTTTTTGTTTAAATAATATTAGTTTGATTACGGCTTACTAATGCCTTTATAAAGGTATCAATTTTTTACAAGAATTAGCATGAATCATTTCATTATTTTTATCCATTAATGCATTGCATACCTACATACCAGTACATTCCAAGTACTGAAGCATACTTTTATGCTTGCATGATTTAACCATGTGGGACTGATGCATATCAATATCCTCTACGTGGTTAGCTTTGGACCATTGAAAGAAGAGAGTTGGTGAGTCCTTTAGTTCGGGATGATACCCGATTTCTATCTTACTTATGTTGAGACTTTATTCCACTTTACTTTCTAGTTTGAGGGTGAGCTTTAAACATGTCTTGGCCCCCATACTATTCATGCTTAGAGGTTTTTTGGATACAATGCTATGTACCTATAATTTGATGTTGAGATTTTATGGAGACTTATCCCTTAGACCCTATCCCTTATGTGATGCTATTGATTATGGTGGAAAGTGATGAAAGTCCAAGTCCCTAAATTATCACGACCCAAGCCTAGGGCCTAGATGTGATATGGTGCATGGGAATCCGAAGGGACCCTGAGCAAACCTCTTAACATATCACTATATATCCTTGGTCGCAGAAGCAATGAAACACAACAAAAGATAGTAGGGGCAACTGGTGCTAAGGGAACACTTCATGTCATAGGCATCAAGAACAAATGAGTCAATGCTCATAGCATAGATATATAACATGTCCAATAATACCTCTACTACCTAGATAAGAGTAGGGGCCACGATAAGTAATTGGACTCACCCTCATAGACAATACATAAAATAAAAGAAAGATAGTCTTAGTATATAGCAAGAGATTATAAGCGACGTCCTCAGAATGGAGGACTCACCAACAAGCTTGAGAGACAATCGTACTAGCCACGTGGAGGAGGAGTATGATCAAATGGTGCTCTAGTTCCTACATGGTGACATCATGTAGGCATAGAGTATGCGTTAGTACGTTTGAATGTACTAAGTTTGTAGGATGCAATGCAACAAGTGATAAGTAACATAAACAAAATGCATAACATAGGCAATGAATAAGCTTATAGAAATATGGCATGTATGAATGATGCTTGAAGTAAAATCATGCTTATATAGATCATAATACAAGTGTAAGGAGTGACCATTCTTAGTGCATGAGGCTTACCACCTCTTTGGAGAGGTGCATAAGGTACAAATCCCTTCATGAGGTTGATGGAGTACAAACCCCCCAACAAGGTTGATAGGTACAAACACCCAACATGATTGATGGGTACAAATCCCCAAAATGGTTGCATGGGCCTACACCTCCCGAGTAAGGCAATCGAGGTACAAACCCCTCAACAAGGTTACCTGGGCCTACAACCTCTCGAGTGAGGCTTGACCATCCCCAATACTATAGAGATAATATACATACATTCCTTCCATCATCATTTTTTACATACATTCCTTTCATCATCATCGTATACATACATTCCATTCATCATCATAAAGTCATTTAACTCATAATACAAGCATCGGACCTTCAATTTCTGAAGAAATCATAATCCGAACATTTTATCAAACATTTAGCGGATGTGTAGTGCTAGTGTAAAATTATGCAAATCAAGAGTGAAATCATGCTAGAAAATTCAATGTAAAACTATCAATAGATACTTGGTAACGCCCTCAAGAAATATACATCAAATATCTCAATAGGTCTTGGTTTCATAGCTCAAAATATGCTAAAACAGTCATAATGTCATAAACCCCAACATAGTGTGGAGTGAAATTCATAAAAGATAAGAACCATGAATAAATGAACTTTAAATCATGCAATTTTGAGTAAAAGAGAGCTTGGGTATCATGGGTGAAAGGAACCCATGAAAGAAATCCACATACCTTAGGTTGGGAGAATAGCTTGATGAAGATTGGAGATGTAGACTTTAAGCTTGATTGAGAGCCTTAGAATCCGGATGAGTTTGAGACTTTAATTTAGGAGGTGAAATATTTTCTAAGTGTTTGGGAGTGTATTTGGGAATGTCTTGAATGATATGAGGGTGAAATAAGGCTAAGTATAGACATTTTCACACATGGGAATACTTAGGCCCAAGACTTAAAAGTCTTGGACTGAAGTCAAAAATTGGACACAAAAATACACAGAAGCGCGTCACGAAAGGGACGTGCCTGGACACTATTTTCGTCAAACTTTGAAATTTTGAAATTAGTTATGGTTGCTCTAAAATCAGTGTTAGAGCCATTTTCCACTCAATTTGACCCCCTGAACAAGAATATGAAGTCAAATTTTCGATATCGTGCATAAATTTGGAGATATATGGAGATGACGATTACGGGCACTTCTGAGGCACATTTCCGGGCACTTTATGGGGTCATTTTTAAAATGCCTCCATAGCGTGAGTCATACTTACCCACCCCTTAGACTTATTTTTCTATGTGATTCATTTTTATCCTCTTCCCTATAACATCCCCATAGCATGAGTCCAAAGCCCTGCTTCCCTTAGAAATCATTTGTTATGTGCTTATTTATCTTTAATTGTTTTCGTGAAACTAAGACGTGCAAATGATATGCTAAGAGGCTTGTTTGGGTTGCCTTCGGGCTTCCCATTCATCGTCTCACTTCTAGGCCCTAGGCTTGGGTTGTGACAGTAACACCTTCCCCAACTTCAGAAATATAAAAGTTAGTCCTCTAATTTACAAGCCTCTATCTATGGCATGTAGTCCCTTTTATGGTTCATATACACCCTTTGTGCAATAGTCCCCCCAAACATCAGAATTTCACCAAGTCTACACCCTTTGTATAATAGCCTCCCCCCTCCCCCAAACTTTAGAATTTCAACAAGTCTTTCCCCACCTATGAAGCCCATCTCCGTAATGCCAATGATGGGTCATAGATGGGGCTCGTACACTACTATAGCAAAACCTAATTGCCACCATCTTTCCATATTTTGACCTTTTAACATGAGGGGTATTACATATAATGTCCATCAAAAGAAGGAAGAAACAAGTTGCCATTAGAAGAAACAAGGGGCAAAACAAGTCTTTTTTATTGGGGGGATTTACTTTTGGACTCAAATGCAAAAAGAAAGGGTCTCCTTCCAAAAGGAAGTCTAAATTGGATGTTAGTGGTGATGAACACATCAATGCTCTTGAGTGAATTAGAGACAATGTTGACAAGTTAGATCCAACTCATGAGTATCAAATAAGTGTTGCTTTCAATGTTGTTGACTTTCCTTGTGAAATATACTATAAGTTTGAAAGTTGGAATAAGAAAGAAAATGCGGAAAAATCAGCCATTGCGATAATTTATAGGAAGACTACATAAGGATCATAAATGGAAATATGGTATACATAGATAGGGGTCATAGATTGGCCAAAATGCTTAGAATGCTTTTATGAAAAATAGGTCATTGTAAGGGAGAAAAGAGCGATCTATAGATAGAGCCACAACTCATAAACTATGGTTGTAAATGAGGTTCCTAAAATTTTGGAATTTGAAAAGTTACCAGACTTTTTCGGCAAACAAATAGGACATTCTAGTAGATAGGTTCACAGATCGTTATTAGGTTTCATGGATTGGGTCCTAAACGGGTGAAAATTTTCTAAGTCTCAGGGACCCGCACAAAGGGTCTTTTACTACCCGTAGAAAGAATTATGGGTCGTAGTATTGGATTGTAGTTTGGACATTGAAGTCTGGAAATTTGGCTAAGTATAGGGATCTTCTATGAGAGGCGTCTACGTGCCATAAAATACAAGATGATGTCATGAAATATAATGCCATATGTGGATCCACTAGCTTGGATATATTGGTAATATAAACCTATGGTAGTACGTAGTTATGAGACTTGATACTTTATATAATGACTCCTTGGGTTGAGTCCCCACTTCAACCCTCATTTAGTGCTAAGTCAAACCCCACAAAATGCATAAACATGAAATACAATAGTCAACATCATACTTGTAGTTGTAGTAATCATAATCTCGTAATTTGTGAAGTAAGCATGATGGACAAGTAAACCAATTTGAATCATAAGAACAATTCATCTTTGTGGCTTGCATGAAATGTGGGTATATTCCCCTATCTTGTCAAACTTGTATAAAAGTAGGTTCTTGAGTCACCTTTGTAATCATGATCACAATAATACTTGAATACTTGAAATCTTACTCATAAATAATGGCTTGATATGAAAACTAGGTAAAATTGTGAAAACAAGTGAAATTCATGCAAGATCATGCAATTGGGAACAAATTGAATCAACATAAATAGAACTCATCACAATTTCATAAGCTCTAAATAATAAATAAGTAAAATTCCTTGGAATTCTGTTGAAAGTCATGCAATTCATTCAATTCATAGTAATACAAATATAATTAAATATAGAAATCATATATGTATCATAGACTACTAATTTAAGAGTAAAATAATGAAACACATAAAATTACACTTTAAAAATTGAGAGAGCATTGAGTTGATTTTGGTACCTCATAAATTAATTGGACCCACGGGTAAAGACCCACATACCTAGTGGAGAAATTGAAAAAAATTGGAACAATTTGACCTTGAATTCCTTGGAGAGCCTGAAACCCTAGCTTGTTTCAATGGAGAATCTTTAAGAGAGAAACCTTAGAAGAATTCTAGGAGAACTTTGGAATTGAATGAGAATGAGAGTATTTTAGAGGAATTTAAGGAAGTTTAGGGTAGTTATAAGGTCAAAAAGACATAGTTTAGGTCTTAAAAGGGTAGGAAATGACTAAAGATTCTTTATTAAAACTGTCAGCCTAATCCACGAGCATGATCTATGGGTCGTAGATCAAACTATGGCTCGTGGACTATGGGTTTTGTCTTGGTTACACTTTTGTGCTTCAAAAATTGATTTATGATCCTCATCTATGAACTACCTTCTATAGTTCATAGTTCCATTATCAGGTCATAGGCACCCCTCACAATCCTCCCCAGACAGAGAAAAACTTCACCTCTTAGGTCCCGAACCATAAGCCCAATTATGTCTAGTAAAATGGACTATGGTTCGTAAAAACCTCTTATTTGGTGACATCTCTAAACTTTAGAATTTTATCAAGACCTGACCCATCCACAAGGCTTATCTATGACTCATGATCCCAAAGAAGATCCATAGATGGGCTCGTACTTACCTACACAGAATAAGATTCCTGCAACTTTTTTAGTTTCCAACTTTCTAGTGTATGACTTATTATCAAGCTTCCATAGGAGACTTCAAGCTAGGTTTCAAGCTTTGCTACTCAATTCTAGATTTCTCCTTAGGATTTTACCTAAGGTATGTTGGTCTTCATCCATGAGTACCTTTCACGCATGGAGCCCGCAGATTTTTCAACATTTCTTACTCAATACAAGTATGTATTTTCATGGGCTTTTATGATTTTCGTCCAATTGCAAGGATTATGATTTCTGTTTTGATAATTGATCCATTTTGATATGGATGTATGAATAATTACATGATTATGATAAATTTCAAGTAAATACTCTTCAAGGCTACCTACGATTTATGATCTTTATGTGGGGTTCTATAAATTATGATTTCAATTATTATGATTCTCGTTATTTTGTATAATTTCATCGACTTGCATGTTCTAAAGTTGATTTGGTATTGAACATACATAACTTCCTGTAGTTTTTAATGAATCATGAACATGAATAATAAGGGCTTCACTCGAAGGTTGTCAACGTCATTTAATTATGTTAATGAAATCCCTTCAATGAATGAATGAATGAAAGTTGGTGAAAGGTTTTCTCACGTAATCATGGATTCTAAATTTGATAAAGAAAATTCTCATATTGATGAATCACCAAGGTTAAAGAGTTGTTCTATACTCAAGACTGCTTAAATGAACTTCAAAGTTATGATTGACTATTATAGTATGATTTTCTATTTCATTGGATTTGACTTAGCACCAAGAAGGCTTGAGGTGGGATATGGTCAAAAGGAAGTTAAGGTTATCCTCCAAAAGGAATCCTAGTAACAACCTTTTATCTAATGCCACCATAGGTTGCCTCATGGGCTAGGCTAGTGGATCAATATTTAGCCCCCATGTTGATTAATATACTACCATAGAGTCTACCTTAGCAAAGTAGCCTCTCCCCGAGATATTCAATGTCAAACTCAGAGTTTTTTGGCGTCTAAATGAAGCCTTACTCTTCTTTTGTCGAACCTTAACCCCCTCATTCGATGTGAGAGTTACCTCAGATTCCATGTTATAGCTCACATGGTCGTATTGTCAGTTAAGGTTAATATCTCACAAATGAAAGAGATTTAATTTCATATTTTCTTATGATATATTGGTGCATTAACTTAATGACTTTACTCATGTTCTGCTCATGCTTATCTTATACTACTTCATAGTTAGTCTTGCATCACTTATCTTGTACATAACAGTATTTCATTGTTTACTATGTATTGCCCATATATATAGTACAATCAAATGTACTAATGCATATTTTATCTATATTGTTTCAAAATATAGGTGTGGATGTTCACCCTACTTTGCACTCTACCAGCTAGCTTGGTGTTTGAAGATTCACTAATTAGTAATTAAGTCCTCATGGTTTGAGGTCTATCCGGTCATAGTTCTATTTGATGATCTTAGTTGTTCTATTTTGAGAATATTTCTTACTTTTTATTAAGGGTGATCTAGGGACATGTCTTAGCCCCTAACCTTGTTAGGCTATATAGAAGTGTTATTGAACATTATGTACTATTGTCCTTTTATTGACTTCATTGCTTCCCTTATATTGAGTTGTTATTGAGACTTATCCCCACTTCCTTTGAGTATTGTTTGATTATATACCTTGTGAATGGTCATGTATGATATGTTTGAAAGTGCAAAGGGGGGGTGAGTTGAATTTTCTTTCCTTTTTGAATGAAACTAATTGGTAGTTAGTTAGCTAACTTAAGTGATAGTCTACTAAAAATAGTAAGATATTTTGCAGAAATTCAAAAGCGTAAAAGGAAGATCAACACTGGATATTTATATTGGTTCAGATTCAATGTGAACCCTACGCTCAGTCTTCTTAGGTTGCAAGGAAATCTCTTCAAGCCTTCGAAAGTGGTGGTTACAAGAAATAAAAAACTTAATCTACTACTCTCAATATTTTTCTTGTTTTCTTTTTTTCCTTTAAGACAATCCTCTCTTTCTAATTTTTCTTCTTTTCTCTCTCTTTTTCTTTTTCATAGTAAAACTAATGATTCAATGAATTTCTTTAAGATGAAGAGTTTTGAAGATGGCCTAGAAGGTAGTAGGCTTTTATACTTTGAGATGTCCTACATACCTCCTTTTATGTAGAAGAGATGGTATCCCAAGGGAGTTGATGCTTAGATTGAGGCAGTGATGAGTCCTTTTTCCAAGAATAAGGTTAAAGGCTTTTGATGAAACTACTTCCAGATCTTCAATATTGCTTATCCACTTGTTTTCTTTGATCCGTAGATTTCTCCTTGATTGTTTCCTTGACTCAATCTTTGCTTGATTGATTTGTTGATATCTTCCTTCCTGTTGTCACTTGATTGATTCTTGTTGATTGGGTGCTGGTTTCTTCCTTCCTTTTGTTACTTTATTGATCCTTGCTTTGTTAACTCCTTCCTAATTGAGATCTTTGATTGTTTCTTGATTGGATCTTAGCTTACCCTCAATCACATCAAATTTATTTATTTCCTTTTATTCTATAGTCATAATATTGGGACTATTACCATTTGCTTCCAGGTGCAGTCCATTGTCTTTTCCTTTTTAATATTGTTTCCATGTAGGTGTTGGCTTCTTATTTGTTTGGTTCCTACTAATGACCATCATCAAAATAATATTATCACTAACAATCTTCCCTTTTTTGCTGATGACAATACAAGTAATAGAGAGTCGACTTCCCTATTATTTATAGTCGACTTCCTGATGCTCCCCCTGAGTTAATGTTGGGTGGCTTTAGCAGTGAATAGTCGAATTTCGAGTTTCTCCCCTAATCGATTATCATTTCTATTTCTCCCCCTTTGACATCAAATGGAATGGGAACAGACAACAAACAACAAGATAGGGAAATAGCGTATAACATATAGAAATAATATTTCAAGTCACATAGACAGTCCACACAGTAGAGGGTTCAAAAATAATAACTAAAAACAAAAAAAAAGACAAGATAAACATGGTTAGCAACGAGGGCGCAAAAAGTAGGAGATAGTGTTGACAATAGCGATCTTCATATTTTCAAACAGAGTGGTCAAGGTAGCGGACATAGAATCAATGTTCTTTTGAATCTTCTGAGTAACCTTGATGGCTTCTTTGACAAGTTGAATCAGTTGTAGTTGAATTTATCCAACATCAGTTCCAGTCTCCTTAGTGATAGCCTTGATATTTTCTAGAGTGTCATTAACTGCATCAAACTTGTAATGGGACGACATGAGAAGGTCTTGCATGTTGTCGAACTTCATGTCCATGCAAGAGATTTTATTTAGAAGATCTTTAACAAGCTTGGAGTCAGGGAGAACGAACTGGGATTTTGCAAAGGGATATTACCTAGGGAATCATGAACAGACCTAGAAGGGGGTTCAGATTTGAGAACCCAGGAGTAATTTGAGAGAGAGTACCCCATGCTAATGAAGGCCCTGCAACTGTAACACTGTTTGACAGGTAGGGGAGGGATGTCGGATAGGTACACATTGTTTGCCTCTAGAATATGTGAAATAATCATGTCATAGGAAAGACTTTGAGAGTCAAGATTAGAATCGTCTATGTGACTGATGATGTAGGAAGAGATCTTAATCCTTATCTTTCATAAGAGACAGTAGGTGAAGAAGGTATCTCGAATGGATAGAGTAGAGAGAGAGCCAACACGAGAATGAAGGGTGGTTGCCATAATGTGGGCCAAAACCCTAGCCTTGAAAGACACGTCTTTAGTGTCACGACCCAAGCCTAGGGCCTAGATGTGACACAACGAATGGTGAAATCCGAAGGGACCACAAACAAGCCTCTTAGCATATCAATAACACATTCTTGGTCACAAAAGTAAATTAAGCATTACAAGATAAAATAAAAAGGGAAGCGGGACTAAGGGAAGTATTGATACTCATAAAAGTAATAAAAGATTCAAGTTCATAGCATAAATACATCATAGTATCTAACAACACCTCTAACATGGAATGGAGCGAGGGCCAAGACACTTTTCGGGCTCACCCTCATTATAACAAGTGTTCAACATAAAGAATTCTCAACATAGCAAGTGTAATTTAGATATTGTCGTCGGAATTAAGGACTCACCAATACTTTTCTTTGAAGTACCGATCTAACCACGTGGAGAAGGATGATCAAAAGGAGCTCCGGTCCCTACATGGTAATATCATGTAGGCATAGAGTATGCATTAGTACGTTTGAATGTACTAAGTATGCGGGGTGCAATGCAACAAAGACATAAGCCAATATATTCAAAATGCATAATCATGAGTAATGGATATATATAACCTCAATATGGCATGTATGATCAATGCTTATAATAAGATATGCTTGTAAATCATTCAACTTGCATAATATATCATACATATGTGGGAAAAGATCTTAACTGACATGAGTAAGACCAAGAAGTCTACAACATGGAATCCCGATGATTACCCCTCATCGGTAAAGAGGTGGTCTACTTGCCAAGGTAAACCATACTTCACCTTACGGGAACATGACCCATTTCATATGAAGTAACCCTCCTTACGGAACATGACCCATTTAGAAAAGGATTTCATGATAAAGTACACTGGATGGATCTACTAGAATAGCAAGGGTAATAATCATAATCCTATAGTGGTACATAGTTTGAGCAAAGGAGTATGGACCCTTTGAAGATCGTCCACACCGACATTCAATCCATCGGTGCTAAGTCTAATCCCATGAAATACTTGAAATAATCATAAGTTCAATAACTTGTGAGAAACATGAAACATGACATGAGTAGCTCTTAAACATGTTTGGCCTCTATTAGTGAGCCTAACTTGAACATGAGAATAGTTTATAGTCATACATGAACCCTTGCTTTAACATGAATGGCTCACAATAGGTAAAAATCTTGAAACGGGTCTTAACTTGATACTTGTAACATGATAGATACTTTTCATGAATTCAATATATGTTTGAAAGCCCCTAAGTATCATGAAGTCACTTGACTTGTACATCATGTAATAGATCATCAATAACTTGAGAATTCTTGTCATGTCATTTTATCAAACACATGGTGGGTTCATGATACTTTTTCAAAATCATGCAATTTAAGGGTAAAATAAGATGAGTAAACATCATGCCAATCAACCCACCAACATAGTGTAAAACCCTCATGTAGGGTACCTTGAAATCCATCACAAAAATTTATAATAGTTCATAGTTTCATAGCTCAAAACATACATAGTATTAATAGACAAAATCAATTCATGGAATAAGCTTGAAATAGATATTCATGCATAATCAATCCATACTTCATAAAACCCCAACATAATTTATATTCATAATCCATAATAAGAGATACACATAGGTAACATAACTTAAAAACATGCAATTTTCATGAAAAGAGAAGGTTGGGCTCCATGAGTGAAAGGACCCATGGATGAAGACCCATATACCTTGAACATTGAATTCCTTGAGGTGAACTTGAAGTAGACTTAAAGCTTGAAATGAGACCTTGAGTCCCAAATTTGAGTTGAAATCCTTAGACTTGAATGAGAGAATTGATAGAGTCTTAGAGAGGTTTGAGAGAGGCTTTTGTGAGTTATAGAGTTAAAAAATGGCTAAGTATGGAAGATTTCATGTTTAAGTGGGCATAGGGAAAAGACCGCAATGCCCTTGGTCAAAATAGAAAAACCAAGGAAAATAAGCACTAGTCCGCGCCACTGGTGCAATGTGGACCAGATGCGAACTCCAATTTACACTAGTGTGTGCCCCTGATGCATCGCAACCAGGGCACTGACAGACATTGGATTGCGAAAATTAGCAAAAATTTAGTTTTTGTTACGGGTCTTCTAAAATCTGGGTTATACCTATTTCCCACTCAATATTTCCCCCTGATTGAGAATATGAAGTCTCATTTTCTAAATCATGCATAGATTTTGAGATATATGGAAGTTACGATTATGGGGCATTCTGAATCATATGAGAGGCGTTTCATTTAGGACCTAGATTGGAAGGGCAAGAGCCAGAGGGAGAAGAGATGAGAACCTTCTTGGTATCTTCAAAAGAAACTTCAAAATCAGAGGGCCAAGAGTTTTTCATAGGCAAAGAAAATCCAGAGCAGTGAATGTCAAAGATTACATCAAAATGTCAGAGTCAAGAAAAATTATTTTGCCAAGAACAAGGGTTTCGATTTCACCAGGACTGGAAGATCTCAGATTAGCATAGAATAGCCTTACCAAAGGGTCATAGAAAACCTTGGGAGAATAAAAAAAAAAATTTGTCCCATCCTTGATGATCGAAGAATTCTTTGATAAGACAATGAATGGAGATGGGACAAAACTTTTTGATGCACCCATCCTTGGAAGAATGCACCCATCCTTGTCCCATCAAAACTTTTTGATGCACCCATCCTTACCAAAGGGTCATAGAAAATCCACTATGCACCCAAGCATAATGATCTTGCCTTTGAGATTCTAAAAGAGAGATTCATTGGAAGGACTCCAGGAGTTTGCTTTGATATTTAGGGTGCTCTCGAAATCAAACTTACATTTTTTCTTTGAATCGTTATGAGTATGATGAGGACCAGAGTGCTTTAGGGAAGAGAGGGGAATTGGAAGAGATGGCAGAGGAAGGGCAGGAGAAATTTTCAGAGTCAGCAGCAACTGGGGAATGGGTAATATCCTTTCCTTTATTTCTTGTGCTCCTTCGAGAAGGCTTGGGGAAAGTAAGAGTAGAGAAACAAAAGAGGTGGAGGAGTTGAAAAGAGGAGAAAGACATGAAAGGTGAAAAGACAAGGAGGGGAGACAGAGGGGAAAGGGGGACTGACACAACAAAATACATGTCATAAGTCGTCAAAGTAGTGAAAAAGCATTTAATGCAAGTAATAATGAAGGTACATGTATTTAAGGAAAACAGATTAGTAAAAGATTTTAATGTGATACACATAATAAAGGAAAACAAATTAGTTTTAGACCAGTGGATAACTTAAAAATAATTTTGGAACAATATTTAAGGAATTTCTAAGGTAACAGAATCTTTCTTCAAGAAGGAATTTTGTAAAAATATCTGCAAACTGATTTTCAGTATTAACAAAAATAATTTCAATATCCCCATTTAAAATATAATTTTTAATAAAATCATGCTTAATATCTACGTGCTTGGACGTAGAATTATGCACAGGATTTTTTGAAGGACAAATAGCATTAGAATTATCACAAAAAAATTGGGCAGGTTTAGCAACAATATTGTAATCAACTAATTGATGAATCATCCAAAGAATTTGAGTACAGCATAAACCTATTGCCACATATTCAGCTTCTGTGGTGGAGATAGATACACAGTTTTGTTTTTTGCTATTCCAAGAGAAGGAATCTCCAAGAAATTGACAAGATTCACTAGTACTTTTTCAATCTACTTTATCACCTGCATAATCTGCATCTGAAAATCCATTAAGATTAAAAGCAGATGACTTTTTATACCAAAGATCATAAGTGGTTCCCACTAAATAGCAAATGATTCTTTTTACTACAATTAGATGGGATTCTTTAGGAGATGTTTGAAATGTAGCACATTTGCAAATACTAGACATAATATCTGGTCGACTTGCAGTGAGATAAAGAATTGATCCAATCATACCTCTGTATTTGGATTCATCAATGTTCTTACCAGTTGGATCAAGATCCAAATTGCATGATGGACTCATGGGAGTACTGATAGGCTTTGCATTTTCCATTCCAAATTTAGGGATTAATTTCTTAGCATACTTACTTTGGCAGATGAAGATGCCTTGATCAGATTGAAAGATTTGCATTCCTAGAAAGAATGTTAACTCACCCATTAGGCTCATTTCAAACTCACTTTGCATGAGATTGGCAAATTTCATGCACAGATCATCATTAGTACTTCTGAAAATAATATCATTGACATAAATTTGAATAATAATGTTATCAAAAGATGACTTTTTTGGTAAAGAGGGTAGTATCAATGCTCCCTCAAGAAAAACCATGATTTAATAAAAACTTACTTAAACAATCATATCAAGCTCTAGGATCTTGTTTAAGTCAACATAGAACTTTAGAAAATTTAAAAACATGGTGAAGAAACTCAGGATGACCAAAACCTAGAGGTTGTTTTACAAAGACTTCTTCTTCCATAAAATCATTTTAAAAAATCGCTTTTGTCATTCATTTGAAATAATTTAAAACCTTTAAAAGCAGCATATGCTAAGAGAATACGAATAGATTCTAACCTTACAACATGAGCAAAAGTCTCATCATTGTTGACTCCCTCCTGTCAAGAGTACCCTTAGGCAACCAGTCTTGCCATGTTCTGATTACCTTTCCATCTTCATTCAGCTTGTTTCTAATAACCCACTCCAATCCGATGATGGAAGTATTTTTCTGGTTTGTGAATTAAGGTCCAGACTTGATTTTTCTCAAACTGATTGAGTTCCTTTTTCATTGATTTAACCCATTCAGAGTCTTTCAGTGCTTCTTTCACCTTCTTGGGTTCGAGTTGGGAAATGAGAGCTATATTTGCACTTTTCTTGCAAGATGCTCTAGTTCTCATCCCGTCGCTAGCGTTCCCAATGATGAATTTCTTTAGGTAGTCAGGTTCACTTCTCCATTCATTTGGAATTGTTTCTGCTATCAGCTGACTTTCATTTCCAGTAGTTGACTGGTCTTTTTCTATAACTTCTTTGAATGAGATAATGACACTTCAAGAGTTAATCACTTCTTGATCATCAAAGCTACATCTTTTCTCAGAGGATTGATTAGATTCATCAAAGATAATATGAACAGATTCTTCAATAGAAGACATACGCTTATTAAAAACTTTGTAAGATCTACTAGAATTTAAGTAACCAAGAAAATTACCTTCATCACTGCTTGGATCAAATTTACTCAAACTTTCCTTACCATTGTTGTGGATGAAATATTTGCAGCTAAAGGGATGGAAGTAACCAATGTTTGGTTTCTTCCCGTTCCAAAATTCATACAGAATTTTCTTCAAAATTAGTCTAATGAGACACCTATTAAGGATATGACATGCAGTGCTTACTGCTTCAACCCAAAAATGATGAGGGAGGTCATGCTCACATATCATGGTTCTGGCCATGTCTTGTAGAGTCTGATTCTTTCTCTTAAAAACACCATTTTGTTGACGGGTTCATGGAGCTAGGAAGTTGTGGTCATATCCTTCTTTATTGCAGAAATTCTCAAAAGCTTTGCTTTCAAATTCTCCTCCATGATCATTTCTAATAGAAGTAATATATCATCCATTGTCTCTTTGAACTTTCTTAGAAAAAAACTCAAAATTCTTTAAGGTATCATCTTTGTTGGACAAAATATTATCCAAATAAAATATGAATAATAATCAATAATAACAACAGCATACCTTTTTCCTCCAATGCTAGTAGTTCCGATGAGACCAAAAAGATCCATATGGAGGAGTTGCAGGGGTTTTCAATATCTTTAGATAGAAATTTCTAGTTTACTTACCTAGTTAACATGCATCACAGATGTGATCCTTGGTGTAGTCTATCTTTGGTAGACCAATAAACAGATCAAGTTAAGCAAGTTTTTTCAATGAGCCTTTTGCTAGCATGACCCAATTTCCTGTGCAAAATCCATGGATCATCAGACATGGAGGCTAGACAGATGTGTTCAGTTGGTCCTTTGATAGAATCAAGGCTATACACATTTTTATCTCTGCTTCCACGAGAATTTTCTTTCCATTATTGTTTTGAATGATGCATCCATTCTTTTTGAATGTTACTTCCAAATCAAAGTCACATAGTTGACTGATACTTAGCATGTTGAACTTTAACCCTTTCACAAGGTAAACATTTGCGATGTCACATGACTCATGGAATGAGATAGTACAAATATTGATTACAGTTCTAGTGGAGTTGTCTCCAAAATGAATTTTTCCACCCTTATAGTCTGCAATGGATTTTAACATTAATTTGTTGCCTGTCATATGATTTGAACATGCACTATCAAGATACAATTTTCCTTTAGATCTAGTGTGGTGTTCCTGTAAAACAAGATCAATTTTGATTTTTAGGTTCCAAATACTTTTGGATCCTTGCTAGTTAGCAGTACCTTTAACTTTCCAGACCAAGTTAGATGGTTTTGAGTGACAAAATCAGCATCTGGAATAGGTGTGACTGGATTTTTCATAATAATGACAAGATATTTTACTAGACTGATAAGAACTAGAAAGACTAAAAAATTCACTTTGAGATTTATTTGACTTGAGAGATCTGTTGGGAATAAAATATTTTTGAACATTTTTCAGATGATTTTTTAGATCAAAATTTTCTTCATCCAGTAAATCTCTTGCAACCGTGCAAACTTAAAGCTTAATTTCTAAAGTATTTTTCTCATGTTGAATGAATCTAAGATTCTCAAAGGATTTTTTAAAGTTTATGATGTCTTGATCTAGAAGAGGTCTCAAATCAAGACAGTTTTTATAGAGATCATTTTTTTACCTGGCTAGTTTCACCTATTGCAATGAAACATACATTTGTAGCATCTGCTTGATCATATTTAGATGAATCTTCATCAGTCCAGCTGCTAAATATTTTGTTTTTGAATTGTCCTTGAGGGTGTCTTCTTTAGGCTTCAGGACATTCACTTACAATGTGTCCAAACTTACCACATTCATAGCACCTGGCATCATTCCTATTGTACTTAGTAATTTGCTTGTTTCTAGGATAGTTTTGCTTAACTCTTCTTTGTTTTTTGTTGCTCCTGAAGGTTGCCATCAATGATTTTGCAATCAGTGCAATTTTGTCTTCATTTAGTTCTTCTTCATCGTCTTGATTTTTGTCCGAGGCTTTGAATGCAACAGATATTTTCCTTTCATCCTCCTTTCCCTTTTTATTTAGGTATGTCTTCTCAAAAGCAATCAAATCATTTCTGACTTCATCGTAAGTGAGACTTTTAAGATCTATGCTTTCAAGAATTACAACTTTAGCATGCCATTGAGGGGGTAAACTTATGAGGATCCTTCTGATATGTTCAATGGGAGGAATTTTTCGCCCACAACTTTGAGTTTGCCAATGATCTTGCTAAGACGAGCAATTATACTTTCAATAGATTCACCATCCTTCATTTAAAATAGCTCATATTCATAAACTAGTAGACTGACAATAGTTTTCGTGACTTTATCAGTTCCTTCATAGGCAAATTTCAGTTTGTCCCATATTTCCTTGGCAGTTTCAAAACTAGAGATTTTTTCATATTCCTCTACACTGATAGCATTATAGAGAACATATTTCGCTCTAGGATTTATTTGAATGACTTTCATCTACTCGTTTATGTAGTTCTTCAGACTTGGAATGAATGGTGCTTGGCTGCCTTCAGTGCTAGATTGACCTTCAGTTGTTGGTTTAGCCACACGAATGGGATGTCACCTAGTTTGGTAACTCTCCAAACCTTCACATAACAGTCCTTTATGAATGTTTCCATTCTTTTTTCCCAATGAGAGAAGTGCTTTCCATTGAAGTAGGGAGGTCTGGTTTGAGAAGTTCCCACTTGAAACAAGACTCCAATTGTTTGTTGTTGATTTGTCATGATCTTTTTCACCTGTGGTTAGATAGAAAAATAGAGTGAGACCAAGCTCTGATACCAATTGAAATTGCACGGGGGGTGAATAGACTTTCCTTCCCTTTTTGAATAAAACTATTTGGTAGTTAGTCAGCTAATATAAGTGATAGTCGACTAAAACCAATAAGACAGTTTGCAGAAATTAAAAGGCACAAAAAGGATAATCAACACCAGATATTTATAATAGTTCAAATTCAATGTGAACCCTACGTTCAGTCCCCTTGGGTTGCAAGGAAATCTCTTCAAGCCTTCAAAAGTGGTGGTTACAAGAAATTAAAAAAAAAAACTTAATCTACTACTCTCAAAAAATTTTTTGTTTTCTTTTTCTTTTGATACAATCCTCTCTTTCAAGTTTTTCGTCTTTTCTCTCTCTTTTTTTTCACAGTAAAACTAAAGATTACAATGAATTTCTTAAATGAAAATGGTCTTGAAGGCAGTAGGTTTGTATACTTTGAGATTTTGTGGATGCCTCCTTTTATGTAGAAGATATGGTATTCCAAGGGACTTAATCCTTGGATTGAGGCAGTGATCTCTTTCCAATAATAAGGTTGAAGGCTTCTGATGAAAATCCTTCCAAATTTTTGAGATTGTTTTCTACCTATTTTCCTTGATCCGTAGATATTCTCCTTAATTGTTTTCTTGACTCGATCTTTGCATGATTGATTTGCTAATATCTTACTTCCTTTTGTCACTTGATTAATTCTTGTTGATTGGGTGTTGATTTTTTCCTTCCTTTTGTCACTTGATTGATCCTTGCTTTGTTGACTCCATCCTGATTGAGATCTTTGATTGATTCTTGATTAGATCTTGATTTATCCTCAGTCACATCAAATTTATCTCTTTTCTTCTATTCCATAGTCACAATATCGAGACTATTAATGTTTGCTTCCATGTGCAGTCATTGTCTTTTCCTTTTTGATGTTGTTTCAATGTAGGTATTAGCTCCTTATTTGTTTGGTTACTACAAATGATTATCATCAAAATAATATAAGCACTAACAATGTTAAGATGGATTGGTTGGAGTCCTTTGTGAATTCAATCGTTGTGTCACACCTACGACCTAGCTTGGGTCATCACAATATCAAATTCTAAGATGAGTTGGTAAAGTAACCTATGAGTTAGATTTGCCTCTAGAGATGGTATCAGTGCAATCGATGTTCCATGTATCTTTATTGAGGAAGTGTGTTAGTGATCCTAGCTCTATTGTACCTTAAGAGAGCATGGGTGTTGAAGAGAGTTTGGCTTATGAAGAGGTTCCAGTTGAAATCTTAGATCGGTAGGTTCAAAAGTTGAGAAACTAGGAAGTGGCATCCGTGAAAGTGTTATAGAGGAATCAAGAAGTTGATGCTACTTGGGAGGCTGAAGCAGACATGATGAAGCGTTATCCTTATCTTTTCCCTCCCATTTCTGCTAAAGGTACTTAGTTCCTCATGATCTACTCTTATGAGTTTCTACATTTCAGCTTTTTCATATCATTTCATATGCATGCAAGTTCATGAAACTGATTTTCAGCTATGTTCTATGACAACTTGAAAATATCATGATTTTGGCATTTAAAATGTTGGGCAGTTAGATCTTCCTTCTACTTTACTCATGCTAGCTTTTATTTCATTCAAGGACGAATATTCTCAAGGGTGAGATATTGTAATACCTCAAGAGTTTAAGAGTTCTAATGAGGAGAAAAATGCAGAAAAGTGGACTAGTACAGGTTTACAAGGATCATCTATGCACTCTATATAGAACTACGGCCCGTAGGAAGTTGTCGTAGAAAGGGGGTCAGAATTTTGACTTATTACAACTCTTACTACTTTTGTTACAAAGAGAGAGGACAAGTCATAGTTGGGTCTATGAGCCATAAACCAGGCTCATAGATAGGGTCCTCAAAGTTGGAATTTTGTGGCCCATGAAAGGAACTACGAGCCATAAAAGGTTGTTCATAGAATAGGTTCTGACTTGTTCAAAAATAGGGGTTTGTAAGACTTTTTCTATGGACCAACAGGACAATCCATAGAAGATTTAATGGCCCATAATTCTTGGGGCGTAGATCCGACTTCAATGAGTAAAATTTTGGCCTGGCTTCCATGAGCCAGTCGTACAACTCTTGCAAGGATCTACGACCTGGAGATCCTTGCTTGTGGTCCAATATTTTGGGAAGTTTACAACCTCTTGACCCCTTAAACTACATTATTTTGGTCCTATTGCTACCCCATAACCATTTTTATACATCAAATGTACTTCTTTTCTAAATCATTTGTCAATTTACGAATTCTCTCTAAGTGTCTTCCTCTCCAAGGATCCATTGAAGGACAAGCTAAAGTTCTTCTATTCCAGCCACTAATTTCTAAGATTTCTTCAAGGATTTCACTTAAGGTATGTGGATATTTATTCATGGATTTCTTTCATCCATGAACCCTAAAGAATTCTCATCTTTTTCTACGAATTTTGGTTCTGCAATATTTGGGGTCTTATCTCTAACATTGAACTCCATAAATTATAATTTTATTCTATGATTACGGATTCTATTATCCATGAAATGACTTTAATTGCATGATCTCAATGTTTTCTAGTCAAATTCTTCTCAACATGACCTAAGGTTCATGAAATTGATTATGGGCTTCAACTATGATTTCAATTGATCTTATTCTACATTATTATGCATGATTTTATCTTGATTACATGATTTTAAGTTGATTACATGTGAACTTATGCTTTTACCCTAGTTTTCTTTAGAAATTATGATCATGAATTGAGAAGATTCTTATGCAAGTTTCATGAAGAGGATGAATTAAAGTTTTATGGTAATCCCCAAGGATTTATGAATGTTTCTGGGGTTTCTCACTTACTCACCGATTCAAGTTGTTGAAAGGAAATTCTCACATCGAGTGAATCAAATGTTTTAATGGGCTACTTTATAAATGATGATTTATGAATTGGATAGATAATTAAATATTGACTTTTCCCATGATATACTTAATTATATATGATTTCTATTCGATTAGGATTTGACTCATCATCGAGAGAACCTTGTGGTGGAAACTTGGTAAGGAAATCTCTAGTAGCAATCCCTAGTTCCAAACTACGTGCCCTTGTAGATTACCTTGCTGGCTAGCTAGTGAATCCACACATAGCTCATGATGTTAAGATGTTCTCACAGAGTCTACTGTGGCAAGTAACCCCTCTCTGAGGATTCCATGTTATAGCCCGCATGGTATTATTGTCAGTTGAGGTTGATATCCCACAAAACAACTAAGTTTACTTTTAAGCCTTTATTATAATTTTGATGCATTGACCATCTTTTGTGCTCAAATGATTTACGTCTCATGTCTTTAGTTAATCAATGGTCTTGCATCTCACGATTCATGTCCTACTCTACTGCATGTTTATATTATGTGTATTGGTCACATCTTGGTACATTCAAAGTACTAAAACATACTTTCTCTTGCCCACATTGTATTATAATGTAAGATCTGACAATCATCCCCATCCTCCCTGTGGCTAGAGTGGAGATTTGTTCGCTCAATTGGTAAGTCCTCATGCTTCGAGGACAAGCCATTTGAGTTTACCTTTCATGTTGTATTTGAACTTCTTTACTTTCAAGTTTTGGGTGAGCTAGGGATTGTTCTACAACCCCCATGTATGATACTAGAAGCATGTTTAGACACTAAAGTTGTAAACCCATTTAATTGGGATCTCACTTGAGCATTCTTTTCATTTATTTTTCTTGAGACACCTATTTCATGGTTTTCTTGTTGCTTTTAATTTGTCTCATGTATGTTTGATATGCTAAGAGACCTAGTTAGAGTCCTTCGAGTTTTCAGTCGTATCACAACTAGAGTCTAGCTTGGATCATGATAATATTTCATACCAACCATCATTAAGATCATTTATGTTATTTAATTACTAATACACTAATCAAAGTTAAATTAATACATGCATCTTCGACCAAAAATTCAATTGTCATTTTGCCAGTAAACAACATGACCTGCACCATTGGACCCAATTTACTACGTATAGTGATCAAACCTTCATGATTCGTAACAATAAGATAATTTGCATTTTACATAAATGTAGCTATATCCTCAAAAACCATCAAATTGGGTCTAAACACAAAATGTGAACACAGATTGGTGCTGAGATCAAAAAAACCAAATCCAACAAACACGTTAATTGCTGAAGCCAACTTAATTGTTTTGTTTTAGTGGCAGTAACATCCCATTCATCCACAGCAAAAGCTAATGTTGGCAGGATCATTTAGCCTACAAGATGCGCAAGTAACAGAAGACAAAGGTTAGTAATTTGTCAACATATTGACTCTGGTGCATTATATACGAGGACGAGGACATTCGTAGCATATTAAGGCGACTAGTAAAACTGATCAACTAAAATGCACTGTTTAAAATTCAGTTATTTAACATGGCTAATGTCTTGTATTATTAGAATTTAGAACTTCCTAAAATTATCTGATGACTTACCGACTGATATCCATCAAGTTGCAGATAAATGACAACTGGGATAAAGATTATATAAATAGGTCTCACTATGTCAATCGTCTTCTTTAGCTGGAGTGACAAATTGTTACCAGTTTTTCCTTGCTTCCACATCAGCTAATTATGGATACAACTCTTCGCCTAAGCTTGTCAAGCCTCTGCATAAAGGAAGAATACTAGTTTGAAAAATGCAGCTAATATGTAATGCCATGACCATATGCCAGCACACATACCAAGCCAGATATCTTTGCCCATCTTTCGGCAGAAGCACCAGCATCCTTTAGATGACAACAATGTGGATGATCATAATTCAAATAATAGGTAGAATTTTCAGTCGCTTCGGCTATCCAGAGGTTATTAACATTATCTCTTGCTCTCTTGATGACATTGCAAAAACAAACCTGCAATTTCAGCTAGGTGCAAATAAGAGAAACACCAGACTTAATCGACATTTGAGTTTTACTTTACAGTACAACCCTTTAAATTCATTAATCGGGACCGTGGGTGCCCCAATGACATAGTATTCTGGATGAGATACATGCAAAGTCCATAAGAGAAAAAGCGACAGCTTATAAAATTTGCAGTACTAACAACCCTGCCCCAG
Source organism: Solanum ossicruentum (assembly GCA_025774065.1). NCBI lineage: Eukaryota > Viridiplantae > Streptophyta > Magnoliopsida > Solanales > Solanaceae > Solanum > Solanum ossicruentum. Next base: position 741,656 of record JAOTQR010000045.1, on the reverse strand, counting down.
ATGCCTTTGAGCAACAGACCTATTTGTTAGTTAATGGTATATCACCATATCCTCTATGGCTGTATGGAAGAGGATTTTTCTGAAGGTTTTATGAATAACAATCATTAGAAAAAAGAAGGATAATAAATGCACAATAAGTAGCTTCCAGAAAATCAGAGGTTCAATACTGGTGGTTAAGTGGAAAATCACATACTGCTTATTTTAATCCACACTCACCGTAGATTCTACAAGGTTGGAGTTTATTGGTGCAAATGAATCAGTTCCTATGCATGATGAGGTAAAACTGATGGCCATCAAGGTTTCTGATTCTTCATCAGAATCCAACATAGCTTTGGATCCATCAGCCACAAATACCCACTGCTTTGTTTGATGAGCTTCTGTATAAGGCTGCCCAACAAAAACCACCACCGCAGCAATATCAAACTCCCTGAGTGAAACCAGGTGAGAAAATAAGTTTAAAAAAAAAGTTTCTCACTTCAGGAGCCTAGTGTTGACTCTAAGATATTACCACCAAGACCAACCTGGACATAGGAACTTCACCCAATTTACTCAACGAAACTGATTGGCGAGGACAGAAAAAGTCCCTGCAGGAACAGGTATCAGATGTATAATTTGTGCAGTAAAAGCATGAAAACAGCAGATACTTACTCAAAATGCTCAACTGCCAGAGGAGACAAAGGTAGCCATTTGGCTGTGGATCCTTTCATTTGCAAGTAAAGGGTGCTAGAGTCTGAGCTTATCGGTGTAAGCCCTGTAACAGAAAAAGCTTGACCCTCTACAAGCTCACATTGCTATACAGCAAATCAGTTAGAGATCATATTAGTACACATTTGAGAATACAAGGTTAAAGAAAAAGATTTCAGTGCAGAATCAGATAACCAAGAGGACATTAAAGCCCAATTTCATACCTGTTCCTCAGTAGGATTCCATATTGTAATTAAGCCTTCCTTTGGACAGCACTTCAATGGTGTACCTTTGCTAGTCAATCCAACAACTCTAACTCGCATAAATGGAGTGACGTCTCTTTCAGCAAGTCCAGCAGCTTGCAAAGCTTTTTCAAGAGATTTTTGCAGGTCAGACTGCCTCAATGCCTGAAAATGACAAAAAGGGGATCATGACTAGCCTCCTATGGCTAAAGCGGGTAGAGATGAACATACCTCCAACTTAGCTTGATAGGATGAAAATAAATTCAACTGCTCTGAAGTCATCTCAGCCATCAGAAGCTCTGGTTCTGCAGCACTCTCAAGTATATGCAAAATCCTTGCCCCTTCTTTACTTTCATAGTCACTTCCGATGTAGGCCTCTCTCTTTTCTCTTTGAGATTCTGAGACTACTCCCTCCACAATGCTACTACGTCTAGATTGACACAACTCACAAACATAGGTTTTATCAGCACATTTCACAGATATTCATAGACAAAACATATCAAATAATATTGAAACGGCACCGTATGAAAGTTGGAAGTTATATTGGAAAATACATCCAATCCTTGATGTAGGCGCATCTAACAACAAGGAACTTTGTCCTAAAATGTCATTTCTTGATACGACAGAAGGAAAATGAGTGACAGGGAAAACCCTGAAATAGCATGCAAAATGAAACGCCCCGCACTTTCATACTAAGTTTTGAACCATTCGACGAGTATAGTTTGACCTGAACCCAGAGATTTTTGTTGTGCCTAGGTATAGGTCAAGGTTTGAGTGAGGGATTGTGTTGGATGTGAATTAAGGTCACAGAGGAACTTTGGCATAAAGTTAGATTGGGGGCTTATCGAAAGGCTAAGTTTCTGTATTAGCTCACACAAGATCCATCTTCAAACAAGTATACCTCCCTATATTAGCTTCCCAGACTCGGTAGAGTCAATTTGAGTTTTTGGCAATTTCATTTGTCTTGACTAATGCTCAACAGCTTTTATGAACCTTATGAATAGGGTCTTCAAGCCTTTCATCAAAACAACCAACAACATACCTAGTGGAATCCCACAAGTGGGTTTTTTTTAAATTTAAAAAAAAAAAAAGGGACTGACATTTACCTCAACGCAATGACAGAAAATAATTAAGGCAACAACATTCAGATAGACAGCAGAACTAGCATACTGATCCCAAAAGAATCCCGGATTAAAGATAAAAAGGGCAAAACATGAAGAAAAAAAAGATTCAACAACACCCTACATCTATAGAGGTCCAAACAGAAATCATAAATCGAAAACAACTCATGTATTCATAAAACGCCTGCATTTTCATCTCTTAATTGGCAGCAGTAATTATTCCAGCAACTTGGTCAAGATCTCTTTGGCCATTGGATGTGATTCTCCTTCCACCTTGGGGTCAAAGTCAATGATGTTCATGGTCTGCAATTGCTGAAGAATGTGACATGCAACTGAACCGCTGCTCTTACAGAAATGGCGTGGACGACTGCCATTATTCTGGTTACCACCATAGATTCTTCAGAATCCACCAACTCTGATACCTTCTCGCAAATAGATCTTTCTTGCCATAGAAGCAGCCCTAATGTAGTACCAATCAGGGTCGTATGGGGCAAGCTCTTTCAGTTTTCCAGTCTTCACACTGTCATCCACTCAGGAAGCTCCATCTTGCCGGAGCGCTTGAGATGAGCGGCATACGCCTTCACGAAGGGACAGATCATCTCGAGTAGTGTTGTACACACTAAAAGACCATCAGTTTTATGCGAAGTTCTTTAAATGTGAGTTGTTGAAACGTGTGGTGTTTCTGGGCCATGTAATTCTAACAACGGTATTGCAGCTAATTGTCAAAAGATTGAGGCCGTCAAAAACTGGTCAAGGCTCACAACCCCTACGGAGATTCAGAGTTTCGTGGGCTTAGCAAGTTACTATCAGAGGTTTGCTGAACTTTATCTTATATATCTCCACCATTGACTAAATTGACTCAAACGAAGATTTAGTTCCAATGATCAAAGGATTGTGAGAAAATCTTTCAGGAGTTCAGAAACAAATTGACTTCAACAACGGCATCGACGCTATTATAAGGTACAGAAGGATTCATAGTGTCCAGTGATGCTTCAAGGGTTGGCTTGGGTTGTGTACCAATACTGCATAGTAAGATGGCCACTTATTCTCCAATGCAATTTAAAAATCACGAGAAGTACTATGCAATGCATGATCCAGAATTGGCAGCAGTGGTTTTGCACTAAAGGTATGGTGTCATTACTTCTATGGGGTTCACATGGATGTCCTCACCGATCATAAGAGTCTCCAATATATCTTTAAGTAGGGGGGAGTTAAATTTGAGGCAACGCAGGTAGCTTGAATTGCTCAAAGACTATGATATGGATATTCTCTGTCATCGAGGAAAAGCTAATGTTGTATCTTGAGAGGGATAGAAAAGGTATGGCTAAGGATATTTTCATTCTAGCGAACCTGGGAGTCCAACTCTTGGACTACGAAGATGGCAGTATAGTCATCCAAAATCAGACTGAACCATATTTAGAGGCTGCAGTGCAGGAGAAAGAGAATGATGATCCCATTTTTCTTCAGCTCAGAGATAGGATACATCAGCATGGAATGATGACTTTTGTACAAAGGGGAGATGGCACTATGATCTGCCAAGGCAAGTTGAGTGTTCTTAATGTTTGTGAGAAATATAAAAAAAATATTATTGAATTGTGTCAAAACATTATTACATAGAAAGCCTATTTGTAGACACTACAATACAATCCTTTACCAAGTAGGAAACAATATATTATTCCTATTCCTATTCTAAGTAGGATTATATATTTCTATTCCTGATCTAACATTCCCCCTTAAGTTGGTGCATACAAATCATATCCACCTAGCTTATTGCAAATGTAATTAATACAAAGGTCGATGAAGGTTTCAAAATATCTGCAAGTTGATCATTTGACTTCACAAATTTTGTAACAATATCTTTAGAGTATCTTTTCTTTAACAAAATGAAATCAATCTCAATATGTTCTTTCATGAAACATTGGATTTGATGCGATATCAAGGGTCATTTGGTTATCACACACAAGTTTCATCTGACCAATTTCGCAAAAGTTAGCTCTCTCAACAACTGTTTGATCTAAACTACCTCATAAGTTGCTACAGCTATTGCTCGATATTCTGCTTTTGCACTAGATCAAGCAACCACGCTCTATTTCTTACTCTTTCATGAAACCAAATTACCTCCGACTAAAACACAATATCCGAATATAGAACATCTATCAGAGAGTGATCCTGCCCAATCAGCATTTATATATCTAGTGATATGCTTATGGCCTTGATCCTTAAAGAGTAGTCCTTTACCAGGAGCTTACTTTAAAGCGCAGAATATGAACTGCATCCAATGACTAGCAAAAGGGAAAGTCATAAATTGACTTATAACACTCACAACAAAAGAGATATCAGGTCTAGTCAGAGTGAGATAATTCTACTTTTCAACCAGTCATCTGTACTTTTAAGGATTACTGAGTGGCTCCCCGTGTCCTAAAAGAAGTTTAACATTCTGATCCATAGGAGTGTCAATGGGTCTACATCCCATCACTTTTTGTCTCCTCAAGAATGTCTAACGCATACTTGCATTGTGAAATAGCAATATCTAATCTAGACTGAGCAACCTCAATACCTAAAAAGTACTTTAGCCTGCCGAGTCTTTAGCAAGGAAATGCTTAAAGAGATGTTGCTTCAAATTAGTTATACCATCTTGATCATTGCTAGTGATAACAATATCATCAACATAAACCAAATAAATACACAGATTAGGTGTAGAATGCAGATAAAACACAGAGTAATCAACTCTACTACAAGTCATGCGAAACTCCTGAATTACGGTGCTAAACTTTCCAAATTAGGCTTGTGGAGATTGTTTTAAACCATAGAGTGACTTACGCAATCAACATAGAAGGCTAGTAGACTCCCCCTGAGCAACAAAACTAGGTGATCGCTCTATATAGTCTTCTTCTGCAAAATCACCATAAAGAGAAGCATTCTTGATGTCCTGATGAAGAGGTCAATGATGAAAAGCAAACATAGATGGAAAAACACAAACAAATGTTATTTTAACCACAGGAGCAAAAGTATCACTATAAAATCGAGCCCAAGTATCTTAGTATACCCACTGACAACAAGGCGAGCCCGAGGCCAATCAACTGACCGTCTCGACGAATTTTGACTACATAATCGCAAGAACAGCCAACAGTAGATTTACCTGCAGGAAAGGAGACAAGCACCCCAAGTACCACTTGTATGTAAAGCAAATATCTCATCAATCATAGTCTATCTCCATTCAGAATGAGAAAGTCCTTCACTTGTAGTCTTACGAATGGGAATAGAAGATAAAGATGATACAACAACATACTTGGGTGATGAGAGACAACGATAACTTAAGAAAGTGTAATGTGGATTAGCATTTCAAGTAAGTTGTATACCTTTTTGAATTGCAATTGGTTGGCTAGGAATAGGCAAGTCTGCAACAAGAGCAGGGTTTGTCGCATGACATAAATCATTTAGGACTAGTGATAGATGTAGATGATGATGATAAGTAAGGAGTGGTAGAGATGTAGATACCATTGTAGGTTCCTCCAAAGTCGATATAGGTAAGAACTACGATATGGGTAAGACCTCAGAGACATTAGGAGGATCAGAAGATGTATAGTTGGGTTGAGATTCAAAGAATGTGACATCGGCGGACATAAGGTACCAATGGAGAACAAGTGAATAGCAATGATACCCTTTTTGAACTCGAGAGAAACCAAGAAAGACATATTTGAGAGAACGAGAGGCCAATTTATCTTTTCCTGGAGCTGAGTTATGGACAAAACATGTTCTCCCAAAGACATGAGGGGGGATAAAGCAGAGATGGGACTAAAGAAACAGTATGGAATGTGGAACCTGATTCTAAGTAGAACATGAGGGCATTCTATTAATAAAATAACAAGATGTCGGGATTGCATCGATCCAAAAATGCAGCAAAACATGAGATTTTAATGAGAAGAGTGTGAGCAGTCTCAATAATGCCTATTCTTCCATTCTGTTACACCATTCTCCTGCGGGGTATACAAACAAGAAGTCTTTGGTGAGTCATAAACTCCTAAAATTAGGAGGATAAGTATTCTAAGGCATTATCACTACGAAGAATACAAACAGAAACACCAAACTGATTTTGAATTTCAGCAAAGAAACTTTTAAATATAGAAAATAACTCAAAAGGATCTTTCATCAAGAAAACTCAAGTACGCCTTGAATAATCATTAATGAAACTAATGAAATAATGAATCCTAAGGTTGAACTAACTCTACTAGGACCCCAAATATCATAATGAACTAAAAAAAAATAGACTCTGATTTACACTTAGTATTATGTAAAAATGTAGCATGGTTGTGTTTCCCAAGTTGACACGACTCACAGTCTAATATGGTAAACTAGACAAACTAGGCACTGTCTTTCATAGTTTGGATAGACTCGAATGTCCTAAACGTTTGTGAATTAGGTCGGGAGGATCTATAACAGAGCATGTTGTGAAGGAATTTGAAGAGTTAAGATAGTAAAGGCCTTGTGATTCATATCCTGTGCCAATCATATGTCCAGTACTATGGTCTTGCATATGGGAAAAAATCATCAAAAAATAAATGCCACAATTTAAGGCTCGTGTCAAATGACACAGGTGCCAAATTAAAATAAGAGAACTAGGGACATAAAGAACAGACTCTAGGGTGACAGAAGATAAGGGTTTGGCTTTTCCAACCCCTTTTGGTTTTGTTTGGATCCCATTGGCTAATGTTACCTTAGGAAGAGATTGTGAATAAACAATATCAAACAAAAATGATTTGTTATTGAAAACATGATCAGAAGTGCCTGAGTCCATAACCCATGATCCAAGAGTATCAGACTGTGAGAAACAAGCAAAACAATTACCCGCAACAGAGTTGTGCAACCGAAGCTACTTGTGGAGACATTTGCTTACTTGTTTGATAATGAAGAATTCATCGTATTTTGTTTGAGAAATATGAAAATTATTTGATGATCAATCAGGCTGAGCAGCACATGCTACTTGTAGAGTTGTTTGCTTACTTGTGCGATTTCGAAGGGACTCATTATATTCCTTTGTAGTAGTAAGATCATAACTGGGAGGCGGACCATGCAAATATGACATGTCACGAGTGTGTCCAAGCTTAGGACAATTTTGGATCGAGGTTCCCCAAAACGTCCTCCTCCTAACCAATTGTCCATAGACTGATGTGTTCGTTTTTCTATGATTTATGAAAGAATAGATGAGTCAATGCTAGGTGATGAAACTAATTTGTGACTGAAAGGCGCAGCAAGATGAGTAGATGAGAAAATAACCCATCAATTGTAGGAACCGTAGGACTGGCTAAAATCTGGTCATGCACCGAATCATGGGTAGTCTGGAGTCCAACAAGTGTAAAAACTAAAAACGATATCTGCCTATGCTCTTGTTGCTTTTTCATGTTTGTAGTGACTGGCATCAACGTTTCAAATTCCTCCATACTTCATATACCTATCCCAAGTAGACTTATCAGATTCTTGTTTCATTAAGTTGGTCATTAGAGATATCACATCATAGAATTGTGATATGTCCTTGGTGTATAAAGCACGTGTTCTGAATAACATGTCCAAATGTGTGAAACAAAGGCATCAACTTGGAATCACTATAGCACCATAGGAGACTACACAATTGAGCATCCACTTTGTCCCATTATGCTTTGGCATTTGCACTATTGTTTGTTAAGTGGTCTTGAATACCTTGAGCCTTGCATCACAACTCTACAGTGGAAGCCAAGTCAAATAGTTTGAACTTCCCATTAATGGCTCTGAAGTGAGTATAGGGCTTGAATTTCCAATCCTTGTATCTTTGGAGCCAAAAAATCTCATCCAAAAGATATTTTTTCGAAATTTAAGTTGAAAATAGTAAGAAACTCACCAGAATCTGCCTACAGTGGTCTGGAACTACTGGAACCTGCCTATAGTGGTCCAAAAACCTCCTAGAATCACTGGAAATTGTCAGAAACTACCGAGAATCACTGGAAACTTGCCGAAATCTGCCTGGAAATTGCCGGAATCCTAATTCTGACGATCGAATCTGGACAAAAGTGGCTTGGGTGGGGTCGAAATTACTGGACAACCCAACACAGAAAGAAACTTGAACTCCGATCAGCACGTAAGAGAGCATGGAGTGATATTTTCTGGTGAATCTAACTGGGATTTAGTCACGGGAGCTTTTTGAGCCGTGTGTTATTGTTTGTTTTCACATAACACCCACAAAAGGACACAAATCAAACCCAAAACTGCCACCAGAAATTAATGCACAATGACTCATTTGTTCCCTTAAATTTTCTCACTGATGCCCTGATACCACGTGAGAAATATATGAGAAAAATACTATTGAATTGTGTCAAAACATCATTACATAGAGACTCTATTTATAAACACTAAAATACAATCCTTTACCAAGTAGGATACTATATATTATTCCTATTCCTAGTCCTATTCTAAGTAGGATTATATATTCCTATTCTAAAAATGTTGATGGCCTTTATGAAAGGATCTTCAAAGAAGTTCACTGTTCGGGGTACTTGCTCATCCCGGCTTTACGAAGACATACCACGGCCTTTAAGAAGGTCTACCAGTGTAATGACACGAAGAGAGGGTGGCAGATTATATAGTAAGCATCAGAATTGCCCCCGAGTTATACTAAGTGCTGAATTGCCCCACAGGTTAGGGTTGAGCATCAGAATCCCAGTGTGGAAGTGGGAGATGATTAACATTGACTATGTGACTAGTTTATCTCGCTCATTTCAAAAGCATGATTCATTTAGGCGATTGTGGATCAACTCACGAAGCTTGCTCATTTCTTGCTTGTGAAACTATCAACTCAGCAGAAGATTATGCAAAATTGTGCATTGCAAGGGACTCCATTATCACATATTATGCTCCGTTCAGGGAAAATCTCTAGAAGTCCGGAGTACTGTGTGATAGAAAAGTACCATCTAAACTTAAAGAAAAATGTGGTGGTTAGACAATCTTTGTTATATGAGGTGGAGTGCAAGTCAGTTAAAAACTCATATGTTCCAAAAATGCATGTTGCTGAGATAAAGATGTTGAGATGAATGTGTGGGCATGCTAGAAGTGAAAAGATTAGAAATGAGGCTACTCGGGATAAGGTGGGATTGGCCTTTTTGGCAAATAAGATAAGGGAAGCAAGATTGAGATGGTTTGGGCATGTGGAGAGGAGGTGTCGATGCCTTCAATTAGGAGGTGCAAGAAGTTGGATTTCGGGTTATGCCAAGGGGTAGGGTAGACCGAAAAAGTATAGGAGAGAGATGATTAGACAGAATTTCACATCACATTACCAACGAAATAACCTTAGCTAGAAAGGGATGAAGGTCGCGTATTAGGATAGAAGGCTAGTAGGGTGGACTTTTGATTTGCCTTGTGAAAATTAGATTTTGTCATAAGACTAGTCGTGTCATTATAGTTGTGTGTTATTGCTTTTTGACTATCAGTTTTCTTTTTGAGAAAGGTACCATTTTGATTATCACATTATATTGCTATTGTTTTTCTTCTTTTACTTCGGCCAAATACATTTAAGCTGATGGTCTTTTGAAAACATTTCTATCTCCAAGAGGTAGTGGTAAGATATGTCTACACTCTATCCTCTTCAAACCCTACTTTGTGGGATTTCAGTGGGTATGTTGTTGTTGTTGCTGTAATTATGGTTGCCTATTTGTTTGTCACAATGTAATTACAAGAGTAATGTTTGATTGTACAAGTGTAATCATAAGGTTGTATTAAAAATTAAAAATTAAAAATAAAAATTAATTATCTAACATCAAAAATTCATATTAGACAAATAAGGGCCTTTATAAATGATATTTAAATTAAATATTAAGATATATATATTGCATTTTGAAAATATATTACGTAATAAACATACGTCCTTAATTACAAACAATGTACCCAGTGGAATCCTACAAGTGGGGTCTGGGGAGGGCAAAATGTACGCAGACCTTACCACTACCTCATAGAGATAGAGAGATTGTTTCCGGGAAATAAACATATGTTCTTAACTAATATTAGTAAAACCATAATTGATTTATATTTTTCAAATTAGTATACTTTAATTAAAATTAATCACAAAAAATTAAAAGTACAAGATTCCTATGAACATTATGTTTGACAAAAAGATTAATATTATAAATATAATGTCATAAACTTATAAACATTTTTGACAAAGGCTAATCTATCAAGTCTACAACAACAACAACAACAACAACAACATACCCAGTGGAATCCCACAAGTGAGGTCTAGGGAGGGTAAAATGTATGCAGACCTTACCACTACCTTATAGAGATAGAGAGGTTGTTTCTGAAATACCCTCATCTAAAAGAATCAAGCCCCATAAGCTGAAGGTACTAGATATGGAAAAAAGGAGGGAAAAGGAGCAAAAAGGAAAAGGAGGATTACTAATAATGAAATGCGAATGATAGTATGTAATACGATAAAAGTAAACAAATATAGAACTAATAATGACAATCATAAGAGTAAACACATCACTACTCCTACTAACCTACTATATTACAAAGTCATGTATCGACCTACTTCTACTAGCCTATTAACCCTCTACCCTAATACGCAACCTCCACTCTTTTCTATCTAAGGTCATGTCCTCGGTGAGATGAAATTTCGCCATATCATGTCTAATCACCTCCCCCTAATACTTCTTCAGTCTACCTCTATCCCTCTGTGTAATCCCTAAATGCAACCTCTAGCCCCTCCTAACGGGAACATCGGTACTCCTCTGCACATGTCCAAACCAATGCGGTCTCACTTCTCTCATCTTGTCAGCCACAGGGGTCACCTCTAAATTATTCCGGATGATCTCATTCTTAGTCCTATCCCTCTTGGTATGTCCACACATCCATCTCAACATCCTCATCTCCGCAACCTGCATCTTCTGAACATGTAAATTTTTAATTGCCCAACACTCCACCCCATAAAGCAAAGATGGTCTAACCACCATTCAGTAAAACTTGTCTTTAAGCTTAGGTGGTATCTTTTTATCACACAATACTACAGAGGCAAACCTCTATTTCGTCCATGCTGCCCCAATACGATGTGTAACATCATCATCGATATCGCCACTATACTAGATGGTGGATCCAAGATACTTAAAGCTTTCTCTCCTTGGAATAATCTAACTAAAATAATAAATGGCTTGGAATATGAAATATCAAATCATTACTACTAAAATAAATGAAACAAAATATAACATAAGTTCTAAATTCAAAATGAAATTTAAACATAATATTCTTATGCCAAATTTCAACATAACTTACATAAATATGGTTTAAAAAAACAAAAAGAACAACGTAAATCTATTAACCTTATTCAACAATGCATTTTTACTTTAATTTAAACATTAGAATACTAACAAAATTATTCTAATGGTAAAAAATAAACATAAGACAAATAAAAAATTGTTATATGATGCATGAAAGTAAAGATCGAAAATGAGAAAAATTAGAATAAATAATATAAAATAAAAAGTATATTTTTAGAAAATGTAAAAATAAAAATAAATAAAATAATAGAATGAAAATAAATTAAAACGAAAAATAAAAATAGAAATAAAAGGAAGAAATTAAAAAGTAACCAACTTGTAGTTACACGTAAGTACCAGTAATTCATATCTCCTTGAGAATCGGAATGTAATTACCCTTGCCAATTATACTCAATTACTTGCTAACCAAATAATGACATGGCCAACCGAACATGTCAGACAGCGTAATTGCTCAATTACACCAAGTCCAATTACTAGGGTGGCTCGCCAAACAGACCTTTGGTAAAATATACTCAAGTGAAGGTTTTTAGGCCTTCTCAGGCAATTTGTTATAGTTGCCAAAATAATGTCCATATTAATTGATGTAGAGCACTACCAAACCCCATTTGTGTTTTCCATTTTAAAAACTAATCTGTTATCCTATTCTATATAGCTATGATAATATAATAGATCGGTACAGATGTTTGACCCACTGGAAATTTGATAGAAAATCACAAAAAATAGCAGGAAGTAAAGACCACTTTACAAATAAAACAAGTGTGCTGCTTATACATATACTGGAGCAAAGAAATCATATTTATTGAATAGATCAAACATGGACTTAAGAGTGATCCATAAGATCATTGCCATAAATGTTACTACTAAACTAGTATCAGATGCACAGTGGTCTACAATGGTGTTGGGGCACATTTCTTGATCTATCACAGGATTCAAATGATTGAAAAAGAAGCTGGTAAAGCAAATTGCAAGAAGCTGGCAGGAGGACACAAAGGTGAGAGTGCAAGTTTATTACCAGAAGATATTCAAGGAAGCATGTGATAGCATCAAACAGTGATGGAGGACAAATACATATTTTGGGTGGATATACTGGATGATAAAAAAAGATAAGTGATGCAACTCAGTTGGACTACCTGAAGCAGGGATCTAAGGGCTAAGGTAAAAGTGGGAAGCACTGAGCTAATAAATTGTTCAAAAGCTAATTAGCATTTGCTTGATGCAAGGAGGCACAGCAAACCAAACTCATGATAGCTTTTCTCATCCAAAGTGAGGCAAAGATTGGCTGCATTAGTTAGTTACTTCTTTATGCATCTAAGTGATAGTTACTACCAATTGAAGAAAATGTGACGGATTTTTCAAATTTTTTTACGAAGAAAAAGTTTAAGTCATTCGAAAAATGAATCCATAATGCAGATACCAAGAGAGCATAGAGAGAAAATGTTTTGCACGCTTGCAGTCGAAAAAGCAAATAGCAGGTTTATTTGGTATCACCTTTCATTAAAATACTGCATCTCTTTAGCTTCCATCCGTTCAGATCTTACAACGAACCCCCCATTACTTAACCTGGACATCATAAATTGCCATCAGAATCAGAACTAATTTTTCTTCCCCAGAAATTTTCAGTTACCTTTCCCTGAAGAGAACAGGGTATATCCTTGAAATTCCGACCAATGTGATTGGAACAGCACCTCCACCATCCTTGATAGACATAAACGATAATGGAATATGACCATCTTTACCTAACAATGTTTACATGAAGGAAGACAGAACAAAGGGAGAAAGAAAAAATTATAATGTCATGGCCAAGATATAACTGTAAGTAATGAGCTTTTGGTGTTACTAATACTTACAGAAGCCCAAACGAGATGCCCAATGAGCTCTATATGTCCCATTTATATGCAGCAGTAAACTAGCCGTCCCAGGTGCCTGAAATTAGTGCAGGCCTTTAAAAATGAATACAAACTGGAAAAGCCCTTGAAAGCAACAATATTTATTATTTAGAAGCTGCTAAAGGCAACAACCTCAAGAGGTGAAACAGGACCTTTCCAGCCACACAATCCAGCTCCCCAGATCTACAAATGACAAAATAAGCTGAGTAATATGACATTCTGACAACCCCTTACTCAAAGAATAGGCTATAACCACTAATTTAATGTGGTACCCTAAGCTTTTGGCCAACAAACAGCTTTCCAGCAGCCAACTTCTTGGATAGTTGAATATCTAAGATAGCAATTATTGAATACCTATAAAACAAATAAATTCCATGATCAGGAAATCCCGTTTATAACACAGTGATAAAAATACATATTTTTCTTACCACCCATCCGTCAGTTCAACTTTTGCACAAGTTCCATTTTCGGTCATGCTAGATAGTGAAGATTGAGGTCCAACTGGGGAGACACAAATTGAATTGATATTGGAAAGGCAGAGTACCATCATAGAAGAAGGTGGGACATCTCCTTCTAAAATCCTCTTAAGTGCAGATCGATGACCATGATTTACTTCTCTTTCATATCTGTCCAAAGGAGGAATTGATGTTTTTATCTTATATGTAAGATGCAGGAGGAAAAGCACAACTGGCTGAATTACAAATACCTGTATTTTAATTCTTCAAGTACATTGCAGATTGTCAGAAATTTCCCGGAAAATTTGGCACTGTAACACCTCTCATAAGATGCAAGTTTCCAAACAATCCACTTATAGTGATTTGCAATCCACCTATTGGGATGATGAAGAATATTTGTAAGCATCTCGCATCAAGCATGATTATAACTCTATAGATCAATAAGTGGATGTTAGAGAAAGTAGCACATAAAAGTGGCAATAAATCTCAACAATGTCAGAACTGTATGCAAAAGTTATTCACCAATCATTTTGTAGTCTTCAACACAAACTGCCAGACACATACAGATGCATAATTCAATGGGTACTATGACCAAAAACTATTCATACTGCTACAAGCAACAATTTTTTAACGCAACACTTGAAACTAATTGGTTCCTTCTGATAATTTATACCGTCCACCCTTGATTATAGCTCTATAGATCAATACATGGATCTAAGAATGTAGCAGATACTAGTGCTTGCGAAAATAATGAACTAAATGCAAAAGCTATAGACAAATAATTTTGTAGGCTTCAACAAAAGCTGCCAGACACACACGCATAATTTAATGGATACTAATACCAACATCTATTCGTAGTGCTACAAGAGGTCAACAATCATTTAATGCAATACTTTAAACAAATTGGTTGCTTCTGGTAATTATAGCTACTCCAAAAGCAGGTATTCTGACGGCCAAAATTTCCTTAACGTTCTTGCAAAGAAGCGTAGAAAAATTACTTTTTAGAAACATATTGCATGGAAGCTCCTGATTGAGACAGCATCTCCAAAAAAGACTCTACTCCAATGCAACCTGAGCAAGATTTATCATTGAACACATAAGTCTCAGCACTAGCTGGATTCATCCTTCTCACATCATCCGGCAAACTCTCTAGCTGAATCTCCACAAAACATAAGAAGCATCAGCTTCCAAAAGCAAAGGCATCAACCAAAGGAAACAAATTATTCTGGTCCATTCAAACCTTGCTCAGGATTGACAAGGGCTTTCCAAGATACTCCTTCATATACAATCGTGTCACATGGAATGGATATCGAACTGAAACCTTTCCTTTTTGAGAGGGTAATTTTGGTGCTAAATCTGAGAACCCTAGTTAAATGATAGAAACCTGTCAAAAATGATTCCAGACAAGCCATAAAGAGTCTATTTACAAACTTCGAATATACCGTTAGCAGCACTGGAATCATTTCGTTTGAGAGGGTTGACGATGTTGGTGCTTCGAGGCTTCTTGAATGGAGAAACAAATCTCCCCCCCGGTTTCCTCTTCCGACAAAAGTTCTGGTTTCTATCTGCAAATCCTGCTCCAATGCTATTTGAGATATCCACCAAAGGACTCCTGGAACGACGTTCTAGCAATTTAGGTTTTGGATCGATGTCATTTTCTCTAAGGTCCATAGCTGACGAGTTCTTAGTGATTGGCTCTCCATTTGGTGGAATAATATGGTCCAGCCTAGCCGTGCTTTCTTTTGCCACAGCATCAAATTCCTTTATCAAGTTACTTGCTGGAACGAGATTCTCTGTTTTTACAGAAGAGTTCTTGTGATACAAAGTTGATCTCAATGGCGATGTAAAAACGCTTGAGGACCCACTTCCTTTCGCTGCCGATAAGAGGGAAACAGGAGTATCAGAATTCAATTCTTTGGTGGAGACCTGATCAACAGATTTTTGCTCTTTCGAAAAAGAAAACAATGGATCAGACTCATCCTTTTCATCTACAAGACACCTCACTTCTAGATCTCCAAGAAGACTCCTTGCGCGTTTCAATGCTTCACAGGAAACTGATATTGATCTACCACCAGCAGTATGAAACTTTATTAGAGGAGGTTTATCTGTGCAATGCAGAAAATCTGCTGCTAACTCCTCTGCTGGACAAACTGAGCAGTTAAACTTAACATCAAACGGAGATAATGAAGCTGCTGAAACATTCCCTGTGCTAGCAATTCCCTCTACTTCCAGAAGAGGAAATGAATTCTGGAAACCAAAGAGCTCATCTGAAGTTCTATTTTTCTTTCCAGAACCTGGAAATGTTTCATGGTCAACATTTCTTTCCAAGCCCAACAACGCCTTGGCCCTATTAAGACCTGTAGAAGATATATTGACTGCTTTACCCGAGCCTGTCTGGAACAACGAGTTGGACATGCTTAATTGTTTCTCCAAGCTAGAAGGACAAAAGGACTCTGGAGCATTAAGAGCTTTCCCTGAGCCTTTCTGGAACACAGCTTCCTGAAAACCAAGACCATTTTCTCTTCCAATTCCTATGCCTGCACAATAATTTGGTAAGTCAAGTGACTTGGATATGGACTCACATACTCCACTGTCTCTCTAAAATTGACAAATCTAAACAGAATACTGCAAGATTGAATTTTCAATTCAATTTAGGTCAAAAAATCCCAAGGCCGTGAAGGTTGAAGCCAAATTGAATACTGTATTTTTAATCACTTCCAGTGACATACCTTTTAAGAAAATTAAATTTCAACATAATAGTATTATTATTAAGGATAAAATGTGACACCTGTGTCTAAAACCGCCTTGTCTTCATCACCAAGGATCGAAAGAGCTCTTGATATAGAAGACTGCTTCACTGCCACAGGTTTCCCTGATCCAGTTCGAAAAACTGGAAATTTTGTACAACTTGCATCACTATTCCCTGCTAATCTCGAACTTCCTGCATCTCAAAACGATTAATGCCAAGTAAGAACTGAAACTTTTGAAGAAAACAAACAAGTACCTTGACGCAAGAGATCGGGCATGGATTGGAGCTGCTGGGGAGGTAGGGTTAAGCTCGGTTCTTCAACAGCTCCGCTTAGAGACTCTTCATCGGAGATTTTCCATCGGAAATCATTGACAGAAACGGAATACAAGTGCCACGTCGGCATTTTCCAGCAATTTGTGTGGAAATTTTGTTTCAACTTTTTTATAAAAGCGGGAAATTTTGTGAGTTATACCCGCCAATTAAAATATGGATCATTGGGCTATGCTGGGCTGAGCCCATAGGTGAGGAAGAGAAGGCCACAAATACTCCCTAAAAGGGGAGGGTCTCGATAAAATACCTCATTAAACTTTGTAAAAATACTCTTTATTTCTTTAAGAATATATTTTTTTAATAAAATTACTTTTCAACTATAAGAATTAGAAAAAAAATTGAGAAATAAAGAAAGGAAAAAACTATCAAAAAAAAAGAAAAGAAAAAAAGGCAAAGGACTAAAGGAGAAAAATAAGAAAAGGGAAAAAAAAATTGAGAGACAATTGAGCTTAGAGAGTTTTTTTTAAAAAATGTATATTTAAAGTATAGAGGGGCAAACATGTCTTTAATTCAATTTAAAGTGAAAAAAAATCATTTTTGTAAAAATTCTCTTATAGAGGGCAAAAAATCAAGGTCACCACATTTAGTGGGTATTTTATGTAATTTTCTGAGCTAAAATTCAAAAGGAGAAAGCATATAATTACATTATATTTTTAGTTTTATTTCAAATTACAGAAATCCTTCGTATTGATGAATTTTAGATACACTACTATATTGCATGATACACACCTCGACAGTATATTACCTTACTGATTGTTATGCTAAAAAGGAAAAAGTATCAAATTAAATGTCAACTCCACAAATCACACAAAACAAATTAATATCAGTCTCTCCTTAAAAAGGTAACAACTTCAAGCAATTCTAATTCTAATTTTCTTCTCCCCAATTTATCTCAAATCGTTACAATTTTTTTTCTTCAGCCATTTTTCTTTCTAGTTCATTAATTATCAATTTTCAAAAATTTTTAAAGCTTTTTATTCCACAAATTTCTATATCTTTTAGTATTATGATTACCCAATTAGTTGAAGAAGATTACACCTTTGACTTCTAAATCGACTATAGAGAGAAAAAATGTGTCACGCCCCAGAGTCCCGTTAGAGCGGACTGGCACCCGTTGCGATAAGGTTCGGGAGAACCAACCTATATCTATGCGCTTGTATACATATTATAAGAAAATTTCTATGTTTGGCATACTTCTAGGGGGATAAATGGTAATAACAAGATAAAGGAAGATGCGAACGACTAGGCCGTTGGGGTCATGATGTCTAAAATATGAGACATGACCACACTTTAATTTACATATTCTACAAAGCCTCTAGTCAAGAGTAAATATCCATAAATGTTCGGGACAAGCCCCGTCTGAATTAACTGTATAATGCAAATATAAAAGCTATTAATACACACAAAGCTCTGAAGCAACCTGGAGCTTGGTAACAGCAGCTGAATGTCCTGAACTCACCTGCAGCATGAATGCAGGTCCCCCGCAAGGGACTCAGTACGAGATAATGTACTGAATATGTAAGATAACAAATACTGTAGATGAAGTACAATTCAAATAGAACTATGCACTGGTATAAGATAAGAGACCACCTTTAGATATACTTTGGAATCGTATA
>JAOTQR010000045.1:707174-720382 GCA_025774065.1 Solanum ossicruentum | reverse complement strand
GGTGCCTTTACCATCTTGTGAGGGTTACGGATGTGGAGTCTAAAGTTCTTCCCGTGGAGTCTCTTCCGTTTGCAAATGGGTTCCTTGATGTCATTCCAAATGACATCCCTGGTGCTCCTCCTGAAACGGAAATAGATTTTTGTATAGATCTCCTTCCCGATACATTTCTATTCCTCCTTATCATATAGCCCCGACGGAGTTGAAGGAGTTAAAGGACCAATTGAATGACTTATTAGAGAAGAGTTTCATTAGACCTAGCCAATAACCTTGAGGTGCACTGTTGTTGTTTCTGAAGAAGAAACATGGGTCTCTTAGAATGTGCATTGACTACCAACAACTTAATAGGGTCACTATCAAGAATAGGCATCCTCTTCCAAAGATCGATGATTTGTTTGACCAGTTGCAAGGGGCTAGCCACTTCTCTTAGATTGATCTTTGATCCAAGTACCATCAAGTGAAGGTAACGGAGTGTGATATTCCTAAGACAGTCTTTCGAACTAGATATGGCCATTTTGAATTTGTTGTTATGTCATTTGGGTTAACCACTGCACTAGCCACCTTCATGGATCTAATGAATAGGGTGTTTAAACCCTACCTTGATTAGTTTGTTGTAGTATTCATTGATGATATTTTGATCTATTCTCATGGTGAGGAGGAGCGTAGGGCTCATTTGAGGGTTGTATTGCAAAGATTGAGGGAAGAGAAGTTTTATGCTAAGTATGAAAAGTGTGAGTTTTGGTTGAGGGGTGTTGCCTTCCTAGAACATATGGTGTCAAAGAATGGTATTAAGGCAGATCCTAAGAAGATGAATGTGATTAGGAATTGGCCCAAAGCATAGACCCCATCGGATATCAGGAGCTTTTGGGCTTAGTGGGTTACTATTGGAGATTTGTAAATGGGTTCTCTTCTATTACTTCTCCTATGAAAAAGTTGACTCAAAAGCAACCTAAATTTGTGTGGTCCGATGAATGTGAAAGGTGTTTCTAAACATTGAAAGATAAGCTTATCTCTGCTCCTATATTGTCACTACCAGAAGGGTTAGAGGGATTCTTTTGTGTATTATGATGCTTCCTAGGTTGGTTTGGGCTACATGTTGATGCAAAATGTTAAGGTCATAGCCTTTGCTTCTAGGGAACTCAAAGTGCATGAAAACAACTACCCTACCCATGATCTGGAATTGGCTGCCATGGTAATTGCATTAAATATTTGGCGTCATTACTTGTATGGGTTACATGTTTATGTGTTCAGCGATCATAAGAGCCTCCAACATGTCTTCACTCAAAAGGATCTGAACTTGAGGCAAAGAAGGTGGCTAGAACTTCTTAAGGACTATGATATGAGTGTGCATTATCATCCAAGTAAGGCTAATGTTGTAGCGGATGCCTTGAGTAGGGTGTCTGTGGGTAGCCCTGCTCATATTGATAGTGGTGATAAAGAGGTGGCTAGGGAGGTGCATTGGTTGGCTAGATTGAGGGTCAGGTTGGAAGAGATGGATAATGGTGGTGTGGTTATGGTTGATGGTTCTAAGTCTTCCTAGGTTGATGAGGTGATAGCCAAGTAAGACCTTGATCGCTCCTTGTTAGAGTTGAAGGCCTTGGTGCAAGAGGGCAAGATGGAGGTTTTCTCCCAAGGGGGAGATGGTGCCCTTAGGTAATAAGGTAGGTTGTGTGTGCGATGTGTTGATGGTTTGAGGGAGAAAATACTTGATGAGGCCCATAATTCTTCTTATACTATCCTCCCTGGTTCCACCATAATGTATAGAAATTTGAGGGGCGTGTACAGAGGGACATTGCCAAATTTGTTTTCGGTTGTCATACTTATCAACAAGTCAAAGCTGAACATCAAAGGCTGGGTGGCCTAACCCAAGACGTAGAGATCCCTACTTGGAAGTGGGAGGTGAATAATATGAATTTTGTGGTTAGGTTTCCCAAGACTAGAAAGGGTTTTGATTCTATTTGGGTTGTGGTTGATAGGATGAACAAATTTGCTTATTTCCTACCGGTTAAGACTACATATGGCATTTAAAATTATGCTATATTATACATTTATGACTTGGTGAGGTTGCATTGTACTCCTTAGTCCATCATATCGGATCGTGGGGCTCAATTTACTTCACACTCTTGGAGGTCCTTCCAAAGGGGTCTTGGTAGAAGAGCTAAGCTTATTGCGGCCTTTCACCCTCAAATAGATGGCCAAGATGAAAGAACTATCCAAGAACTTGAGGGTATGCTTAGGGATTGTGTATTGGATCATAAAGGTAGTTTGGATGATCATCTCCTATTGATTGAATGTGCATATAACAATATCTATCATTCTAGCATCGGATTGGCTTTTTTAAAGGCTTTCTATGGTAGGCGTTGTAGACTACCGGTTAGGTGGTTTGAGGTTGGATAGGTGGGTTTTTTGGGACAAAATGTGGTTGTAGAGGCTCTTGAGAAGGTTAATATGATAAGTGAAAGGTTGAAGACGGCCCAAAGTCACCAAAAGTACTATGCTGACATGACGAGAAGGCATCTTGAGTTCAAGGTCGGTGATTGGGTCTACTTGACGGTCTTACCCATGAAGGGTATGATCCATTTTGGTAAGAAGGGCAAGTTGAACCCAAGATATGTGGGTCCTTATAGGTTGATGAGAAGGGTAGGTAAGGTAGCTTATGAGTTGGAATTGCATAGAGAAATGGATTTAGTTCATCCAGTGTTTCATGTGTCCATGTTAAGGAAATATATGGGTGATCCGAGTGTTATTGTACCTATTGATGTTGTGGGTGTTGTTGAAGATAAGTTGACCTATGAAGAGGTTCCGGTTCAGATCTTGGATAGGTAAGTGAAGAGATTGAGAAACAAAGAAGTCGCTTCCGTTAAGGTCTTTTGGAGGAATCAACAAGTTAAAAGTGCTACTTGGGAGGCCGAAGCGGACATGAAAAAGTGATATCCTTAATTTTTCCACTCCAATCAAGCCTATGGTATTAATCTAAGTCCCTTACATGATCTCAAGTCTTAAATTCAGCCCTCATGTCATTGCATACATTCATGTTTAAATTGACAAGTTCATGATGATTTTACACTTACAATAGGATTTTTGAAATGATGTAGTGCATTGTTGCATCCTTATGTGGGCTAAAATATTTCATGTTTACATCTCTCGTATAGGTCTCTTTGACATTCGAGAATGAATGTTCCCAAGGGAGATATATTGTAACGACTGCAAAAAGTGCCCGAAAATGTGCTTCGGAAGTGTCAAGAATCGTAATTTCCTCATATCTCAATTCCATGCGCGATGTCAAAATGCATACTTCATATTCTTGTTCATGGTGTCAAATTCAATGGAAAATGGGTCTAACACTGATTTAAGAGCAAACGATTAGCAATTTCAATTTTCCAAGAATGCAAATTCCAGTGAGGTTTGCATGCCCCTGGCGCTACGCGGCTAGTGCATGCAGATGAAAAAGTTTGATTTCGCGACAAGTCTGCGACTTGGACCTACGTAATTTCTGCCCAGTTAAATTTTATGCAGTCCAACACTTTTAGGTCTTGGTCATAAATGTTCCCAAAATTTGAAATACCTAAACTTAGCCATTTCTCATGCTCATATCATTCTAAACATTCCCTAATACTCATTCAAACACTTACCAAATATTCTACTCCTAAATTAAAATCTCAAACCAAATCTAGATCTAAGGATTTCCCCTCAAGTTTCAAGTCTCCATTTTTAATCTTCATCAAGTTTGAAACCACCCCAAAAAGTGCCTCTAAATGTGCCTTGAAATACCCAGAATTTTAAATTTCTATATATCTCATAATTCGTGTGCGATATCGAAAATCCAGCTTCATATTGTTATTCAGGGGGTCAAAATTAGGGGCAAAAGGATCTAACTCTAATTTAAGAGCAAAACATTAGCAATTATGAATTTTCAAAGTGCAATTTCCAGTGAGTATTCCGTGTTGCTTCTGCAGCATGCACCAGCACAAAAATGTGCCTGTTTTTTTGACTTCGGTCCAAGGCTTTTAAGACTTGGGCCTAAGTGTTTGCAAGCATGTTTTTACCTTTAATTAGCCATATTTCCTCTCAAACACTTAGCCATACTTGTCACTTCTAAATTCAAGTCTCAAACCCTCATCTGGAACTAAGGATTTCCTTCAACGTTCTTCTCCGAGCTTCAAATCTCCATCTCCAATCTTTACCAAGTTCATCTACAAGCTAAGGTATATGGGTTTCAATCATAAGGTCATTCCACCCATGGTACCTTAATCTCCTTTTTACTCAAATTGCAAGATTTAATATTGGTTTTACAATTGGTTTTACTAGTATGACATATCTATGAACTATGTTAAAGCTATGTAAAGTTGTGATTGTTTTGCTATGTTTTGAGCTATAAATCTTGGATCTATTGTAAGATTTGATGAGGAGTTTTAATGTATATTGCTTGAGGGTGGTGGAAAGTATTGATTGATGATTTCATAATGAATTATCTTGCATGATTTCATCCCTAAATTGCATGGTCTTGTACCCCCATTACACACCCTCTAAGTGTTTGATAAAATGTTAGCCTATGGTTTCTTGAGCAATTGAAGGTCCAAAGCATGAGATGTGATATGAAGGATGTTATGATGATGAAATGAGATTATGTATATGAAAAATCCTATGTAAAGTTGCATTAGACCATGCCCAATCTGGGGGGGAGGGGGGACTAAGAGTACCTAAGTGATGGGGAGGTGTCATCACCAACCTACCAAGGGGTTCGCACCTTGGAAAGCTAGCTTGGTCTTTTCTACACATATGATATCCTCTATGAGCATGAGTTACTTAAACATATTTTACCTATGTATTGATTATACATACTATATTGTTATATTATATTCATTACCTATTGTTATGCATTTTGATTATGTTGTCCATCTCTTGTTGTATTGCATCCTACATGATATCACCATGTAGGAACCGGAGCCCAAGTTGATCATCCTCCTCCTCCACATGGCTAGATCACTACTACTCAAGCTTGTTGGTAAGTCTTCGAATTCGGGGACCATAGTCTATGTTTC
Source organism: Solanum ossicruentum (assembly GCA_025774065.1). Taxonomy (NCBI): domain Eukaryota; kingdom Viridiplantae; phylum Streptophyta; class Magnoliopsida; order Solanales; family Solanaceae; genus Solanum; species Solanum ossicruentum. Next base: position 715,343 of record JAOTQR010000045.1, on the reverse strand, counting down.
TCTTATCATATATTGAGAAACTCTTCTTTATGTTTTATCTTGACTATGAGGTTGAGCCCGGTTACATGTATTGGCCCCCGCTCTTATCTATGTAGTAGAGGTGTTTGTTGGACATCTATATATCTATGTTATGAGCTTGACTCTTTGTCTCCAGATTATAATGTTATGCAAGTTTTGCCCTTAGTCCCCTTTTGCCCCTATTATCATTCTTTATGGCTTTTATATGCTTCCGCGACCAATGATATGTAATAATAAGCTAAGAGGCTTATTTGGGGTTCCTTTAGGTTCCCCATTCGTCGTATCATTTGTAGGCCCTAGGCTTGAATCATGACAAACTTAGTATCAGAGCACTAGGTTGATAGATCCTCAGAGTCTAGCACACCTTATTGATTAGCGTCTTATTCATGGCTGTGAAGCACGCCATGGCTATGAATAGGAGGCTATAAGACATTTTAGGAAATGTTTCCCCTCTTCATATTCTAAGTCATGCTATAGAGTTGTGGTAAGTTTTCCCCCTAACGATTGCTCTTTGTTATGTTAGATCATGCCTAACACTCGAGGAAGAAGGGCCCAATCTATTAAGGTGCAACCTACCAATGGTGAGCTCTAGGATGCTCTCATTATGCTTGCCCAAGTTGTGGCCAACCAAGTCAATAAAGGAGCATAAGCCCCTCATTTTACTAGCCTAGGAGCTAGGGTAAGGGACTTCATGAGGATGAATCATCTGGTGTTCTATGGGTCAAAGGTTGATGAAGATCCATATAAGTTCATTAATGAGGTCTACAAGATCTTTAACATTATGAATGTTGGGCCAAATGAAAAGGTAGAGTTGGTGGCATACCAACTCAAAGGGGTAGCCCAAATATGGTATGACCAATGGAAGGGGGAGAAGGGAAACGATAATGATGTCCTTTGGGTGGAGTTCAAATTGGCTTTTCTGAATTGGTTTTTCCCTCTTGAGCTTAGGGAAGCTAAGTTGATAGTATTCATGAACTTGAAACAAGGTGCTATGAGTGTGAGGGAATATTCCCTCAAGTTTAATCAACTTTCTAAGTATGATCCTCATTTAGTGGCTGGTCCTAGATCTCAGATGAATAAGTTTGTTTTGGGGGTCTCCGACTTGGTTAATAAAGAATGAAAGCCTGTCTTGCTAATTAGTGACATGGACTTGTCTCGGTTGATGATATATGCTGAGAAAATGGAGGAGGAAAAGTTGTGGAGATGAAGGGGCCATAAGGCCAAGAGGGCCCATTTAGAGGGTAAGTTCAAAAGGGGTGGCGGGTTCCGTCAAGGCCAAGGGTCTTCTCATGCTACTAATAGGGGATTTGCCAATGACTTCCCTTGGCCTCAAGGTGTTGGTGATGTGGTTTCCATTTATGTCTGTCCTAATTATAGAAAGAGTCATAGGAACCCATGTTGGAAGGGTTCTAATGCATTCTTTGAGTATGGGGAACTTGGTCACAAGAAGATAGATTGTCCAAGGAATCGTGGCAAAGGCCGGGGTGCGAATAGGGTCTCATTGGGTAAAGGTGGTCCTCAAGGTAATACCTCAAGGCACAATCGGTTTTATGCTCTAAATCGGAGGCAAGGGGTTGGTGAGGTTCCGAACATTGTTACCTATATGTTGAGAATCTTTGACTTTGATATATATGCTTTGATTGATCCAGGTGCCACACTTTCTTTTGTTACCCTTTTTGTTGCTAAGAAGTTCCATGTTGACCTCAAGTTGTTGCATGAGTCATCTGAAGTGTCTATTCTTGCTATTGCCTTTATTGTTGCAAGGAAAGTTTATAGAAGTTGTCCTATTTGTATTTTGCATAATATGTTGCATAATCTTGTTGAATTAGACATGGTTGATTTTGATGTCATTCTTGGGATGTATTCGTTGCATGCTTACTATGCTTCTATTGATTGTAGAACCCATAAGGTCAAATTCCAATTTCCAAATGAAGCCGTCCTTGAGTGGGAAAGTCAAGATATGGTGGTCAAGGGTAGATTCATCACATGCATTAAAACCTGTAAGTTGATATCTAAGGGATGTTTGTATGATCTTGTGAGGGTTAAAGATGTGGAGTCCAAAGTCCCTTCTATAGAGTCGGCTCCAGTTGTAAATGCTTTCCTTGATGTCTTCCTCAGTGACCTTCCTAGTGTCCCTCCCAAAAGGGAGATAGATTTTTGCATAGACCTTCTTCCCGATACTCAACCCATCTCCATTCTCCCTTACCGTATGGTCCCGGTGGAGTTGAAGGAGTTAAAGGAAGAATTGAAAGATTTGTTTGAGAAAGGATTTATTAGGCCTAGCCAATCACCTTGGGGTGCACCGGTGAAGAAGGACGGGTCACTTAGAATGTGCATTGACTACTGGCAACTTAATAGGGTCACTATCAAGAATAGGTATCCTCTTACCAAGGATTGATGATTTGTTTGACCAATTTCAAGGGGCTAGCTTTTTCTCTAAGATTGATCTTCGATCCGAGTATCATCAAGTGAGGGTGAGGGAGTATGATATTCCCAAGATGGCCTTACAGACTAGATATGGGCATTATGAGTTTGTTGTAATGTCATTTAGGTTGACCAATGCACCGGCCATCTTGATGTACCTAATGAATAGAGTCTTCAAAACCTACCTTGATTCCTTTGTTGTGGTCGTCATTGATGATATATTGATCTATTCACATAGTAGGAAGGAGCATATGGGTCATTTGAGGACTGTATTGCAAAGATTATGGGAGGAGAAATTGTATGCTATGTATGAAAAGTGTGAATTTGGTTAAAGGAGGTTGCATTCTTGGGGCCTGTGGTGTCGGGAGATGGTAGTAAGGTGGATCCAAAGAAGATCGATGAGATTAGAAATTGGCCTAGACCATTGACCCCCATCGGATATTAGGAGCTTCTTGGGTCTAGTGGGTTATTATAGAATATTTGTGAAGGGGTTCTCCTCCATTGCTTCCTCTATGAAAAAATGGATTCAAAAGAAGGTTAATTTTGTGTGGATCGATGAGTGTGAGAAGAGCTTCTAAACATTGAAATACAAGCTTGTGTATGATCCTATATTATCAATACCAGATGGGCTTGAGGGGTTTGTGGTGTATTGTGATGCTTCCGGTGTTTGTTTGGGTTGTGTTTTAATGTAAAATTGCAAGGTCATAGCTTATGCTCCTAGACAACTCAAGGTACATGAAAGGAACTATCCTAACCATGATCTAGAGTTAGCCGCCGTTGTGTTTGCATTAAAGATTTGGCACCATTACTTGTATGGAGTGCATGTTGATGTGTTCACCAATCATAAGAGCCTCTAATATGTTTTTACTCAGAAAGATCTCAACTTGAGTCAAAGGAGATGGATAGAACTCCTGAAAGACTATATATGAGTGTGTGTTATCATCTGGGTGAGGCAAATGTTGTGGCAGATGCTTTGAGTAGGGTGTCTATGGGTAGACTAGCTCATGTTAATGGTAGTGACAGGGAGATGGCTAGGGAGGTGCATCAATTGGCTAGATTAGGGGTTAGGTTGGAAGAGGTTAGTGATGATGGTGCTGTTGTTGCTAATGGGTCTAAGTCTTCATTGATAAGGTGATAGCAAAACAAGACCTTGACTCTTTCTTGCTTGAATTGAAGGCCTTGGTGAAAGAGGCAAAGTAGAGGTTTTCTCCTAAGGGGGAGATGGTGCCCTTAGGTACCAAGGTAGGTTGTATGTGCCTTGTGTTGATGGCTTGAGGGATAAAATCCTTGATGAGGCCCATAATTCTTCTTATTCTATCCACCCCAGTTCCATCAAAGTGTATACATACATTAGGGATGTGTATTGGTGGGGGAGCCATGAAGAGGGACATTGCTAAATTCGTGTCTGGTTGCCATAGATGCCAACAAGTCAAAGTCGAACATCAAAGGTCGGGTGGCCTAAACCAAGACATAGAGATTCCTATTTGGAAGTGGTGAGGTGATTAATATGGATTTTGTAGTTGGGTTTCCCAAGACTAGAAAAGGTTTTGATTCCATTTGGGTTGTGATTGATAGGATGATGAAATCGGCTCACTTTCTATCGGTTAAGACTACATATGGGACTGAAGAATATGCAAGGTTGTACATCCATGAGTTAGTAAGATTGCATGGGGTTCCTTTGTCCATCATATCGGATTGTGGTGCACAATTCACTTCACACTTTTGGAGGTCTTTTCAAAGGGGTCTTGGTACGAAAGTTCACCTTAGTACAACCTCTCACCCTCAAACGGATGGTCGGGCTAAAAGAACTATTCACACACTTGAGGATATGCTTACACTACAAGAAAAACAGTCTCCAAGGAAGGGAAATTCGATCCTAAAAAGTCTAAATCCGATCCCAGATGAGCATTTGCGACCTTAAAAAGTTGGTAGCCACCTGTCACAAATACTTCCTTCGCTAAAGGACAATAGCGACGGGGCCAAATATTGGTCATTAAATGGTTTCGGGGATGGGAAAAAATTAGGTCTCTAAAGTCCTTTTTTAAACACTGCTTAACTAGTCGTTAAATGGTCTTGGGAAGTCCTTTTAGAGACTGCATACTGGTCGTTAGATCTCTTTAGTGACCATCAACAACTTGGTCCTAATAAATCTTTGAGACAAGCACATCCTAGTCCTTAATTAGTTTAAGATACGAGAACTTCTTGGTCCTTAATAAGCTTTAGAGTCGAGAACAAACTAGTCCTCATTAGCGTTTGAGTCAAGAACAACCTGGTCCTTGAATGTTTAGACACGAGAATAACTTTGTGCTTGAATCTCTTTTAGAGACGAGAATCATCTGGTCCTTGAATGTATTTAAAGACAAAAATGACCTAGCCTTTGAATGTCTTTAGAGATGAGAAAGACCTGGTCCATGATTAGTTTTAGAGACGAGCATCATTGCTACTCTTAAATTATCTATTAGAGATAAGCGACATTTCTAATCCTAGATTGACCACCAATTGTCCTAGAAGAATGGATACCGCAAGAATAAAGGTTCATCAATAGATACTATTTTCTATTAAAATTCTTCATACAATAATAGATATGGAGAGACAAAAATAAGATAGAGATAACGAGTGCGACTAATTATAATAAAATGGTTACATTCCATGATGTTAATAAGTTTCAATATTTTCTTAAAAAACTTAGCTAACATCCAAGACAGACTATGAAGCCAAGTTTTGCATAATAGTTGTAGCAAAATAATAACGATTTTGTGCAATTTCTAAACTTTTATCTTGGCTTGAAACTTCAATCTTCAAAGTCTGTAAGTACAAAATTAAGATGATGTTAAATAAGTATTTGTATACATTTAAATTTCATACTACAATCATGTAGATCGCTCACCTCAAAAGTAGATCAAATTTCACTCACCAATATCAAAAATCATCAACAAAAGTTGCCGAACATAAGAAAAATTGAGATTTATTTAACAATAATCCAGATAGTAGTTATGCGCAGAAATTAAAGAATAGATAGGTTGTCCAGTAATGCAGAAATGTAGAAATTGAAAAATAGAGAAAGAAACTTTTGTGTAGATGTGCAGAAAATTTATAAAATGGAGCAGTTGTCCAATAATTGCACGATGCAAAAAATTAATAAATAGAGGGAAAAACTTTGTGTGCAGTTGCAAATAATAAAAACATAGAGCAAGAAGAAGACTTTCATGTAGTTGTTCAGAAAGATTAAAAAACAAGGCCTGGATTGCAAGTAGTGGAGTTATGGCTCTGGATTCCGATATGTATATCCTCCAGAAATTTATATCTTTCTAGGGATCTTGGAACATTTCCTTCTAAGTTATTTCTGCTGAGGTCTAAAGTTTCTAAACTGCAGTTGGACAAAAATGTATCAGGAATAATGCCACTTAGTCTGTTTCTCCTTAAATTCAACACTTGAATATGATCAGCCTTTTGGAATAGACAAGGAAGATGGTTATTGCTCACATAAAATACATCCATAACAGAGGAGGATGCATTAGGAAATTCATGGATTTCTCTGCTTAAATGACTTTTGTGAAGATCATGTTTCTTCAATGATGGGAGAGAAAAGAGAAGTGCTAATCGAGTTTGATCAGAAGAAAGTGGACCATTATTATTAGAAATATCAAAGCAAGTGAACTTCTTGGCCTCATGAAACAACGGGACTGAGCTAGTAAAGTTGTTATTTGACATGGCTAAGTTGGACAAGTTGTTGTCATCAAGACCAATGACTGAAAAGAAAAGAATATTCAAGAGGATAGGCCTCAGGCCTCATGCTTATACAACTTCTAAGTTTGCTATCGCGGGACTAACACAAAATATGGGAGTTGAGATGGGGAAACCTGGTATACATATGAACTGTGTTTCACCTTATAAGGTTGCAATCAATTTAGACTTGATGCACTTACCCCGTGAACAAAGGAACGAGGGTGTAATCACAGATTTTGATTCTTGTTTTGTAAGTTTGGGAACCTGCAGGGTGCACAATTGAAACCTCGAATGTATGATACTTCATTGTTCTTAATATGAAGCAAAAGTTTATCAAATGAATAGAAGAACTAGAATTGCCCCAACTTGTTACAAAACTAAAGACTTCTCTCAGCATTAACAATTGAACAAAATGAAGAAAGGAAGAGTTCTCATTTTTTACTTTGGAAATATTATTTGAGGACAATGAATCTAAGCGCTGGAAACAATCACATGTTTTAGGAATGATTGAACAGGTCTCACGACAAGTTTGAGAATGCCAAACTCCAAAACATGCCATAATGGAACTAGAATTGCCCTAACTTGTTAACAAACTAAAGGCTTCTCTCAGCATCAACAATTGAACAAAATGAAGAAATGAAATATTACAATTTTTTAATTTGAAAATGTTATTTGAGAACAATAAGTCTAAGTACTGGAAACAATCAGCAAGTAATAGCACATTTATTAAGGTGTGACATCTCAACAAATTATAAAGTCAGGGATATAAGTTACTAACTTGGTTGGCTGAAAAAGTAATGATTATTGAGTTGAGACGGATGATGTTGTAGGTGGCACTTATGGTTATTGAGAAGCAAAGAATTCTTTCATCTTGTCTTCTAAGATGGATAAGCGATTACTCAAGGATTTGTTTTCCTCATTCAAGTATATGTTTTCCCTATTCAACAATTTGTTTTCTTCATTAAAGAATTTGATATCCTCTCGAGTTGAACATAGTGCGGACAATAATTCAGCCTTTGAAGAAGTTCCACCTCTCAAGTCATTTTGCCTTTACTCCACCCCAAAATCCAAAAATATGGCTTTGAGTTTGAGGTCCACAACATTTCTGAACAATCTCTATGGCAGGTAGAGATGGATTTGCTTGAACCATTTCTTCAAGTCGAGCCTATAAGATATATCAAAGAAATTTTTTTGTCATAGCACATAATAATATCATGTAATTAATAATTCAATTTACCAATTGTACATGTTTTTCAATTGCTTCAGGTTGCACAAGCTTGTTATGTTTTTTACGGGTCTCAAAGAAAGTAGTCGCCAAATCTGGTGGATGAACATCTTTCTCACCCTTTACATCAAAGCAAAAAATGTCAAATAACACACCTCATAACTATTCCACTTAGAAAAATAATTTTTTATACCTTTTGGTAAACAAAATCTAGAATGGGCTTGCTACCAGTATGATGAAACATCTTCAATTTAGCTCGATTTGTTGCGTTCCTATTGCTTCTTGCCTGAATTTGTTCAATAATAAGATTATAATGTAAGTATTTATAAACACTAAACTCAATTGTCGTATGAAAAATGCAAGACTTGGATGCAAGAGATCTACGAGATCGAAGGTACAAGCATGAATTCTGCTATCAATAGACCTGGGCAAATTAATCAGTAGGAAAACCATGACACATCACTACTAGCTATTAACCTACCACAGTCGTACAACCTAGAATAGGACTTTTTGATCTCAATTGGTTTAAAAGAAAAAAATTGAAAGTGGAAACAACAACACCCTTACCTAAGAAACTGATTTCTATATATTTTGAAGTCTGTGCAGTTAGCCTAGTATTAGGATTTCTATTAGCTGAAGAAATGTATCGAATATTCATGGATTTAGATCTATGTGGAGGGATTTATGCAGTAATATAGGTGTTAAAAATACTGATTTGGTCAGTGAAAAGGTTCTATATTTGCACTATCAGTTCGACTACATTCTGATCTCTTTTC
>JAOTQR010000045.1:686606-707074 GCA_025774065.1 Solanum ossicruentum | reverse complement strand
AAGGTTCAATGCATGTCTTATGTTATGAATGATGTTATGATGATGAAAGAAGAGTATGCATATGATGTTATGATGATGATAGAAGGAAAGTATGTATATCGTATTTCTCTATAGTGCTGAATTGACCATAGCCAATTGAGGGGTATGCCTCAATCACCATGGGAGGTAGGGTGTGACCATCCTCTAACCTATCGGGGGTTTTGTACTCTGGCACCAAGGGAGGTAGGGTGTGACCATCCTCTAACCTATTGGGGGGTTTGTACTCTGGCAGCATAGGAGGTAGGGTGTGACCATCCTCCAACCTATCAAGTGGTTTGTACCTTTGTAACCTATTGAGGGGTTTGTACCTCAATCTCCATGGGTGGTAGAGTGCAACAATCCACCATAGTATGGTCCATTTTCACACTTGTGGTATACTATATGAAGCATGCCTTTACTACAAGTATCATTCATGCATGTCATCTTGTTATATGTAGTAAATTGCTTAATTTAAGCATATTGATTATGTCACTTATCTCTTGTTCATTGCATCCTACACACTTAGTACATTAAAACGTACTAATGATCCGAGCATAAGTTGATCATCCTCCTCCACAACATGGCTAGTTCGGTACTACTCAAGCTAGTTGGTGAGTCCTCCACTTCGGGGACCTTAGTATATGTTTCTCTTATTATGATTTGAGACACTCTTCTTTATTTTCTATTTTGACTATGAGGGTGAGCCCGATTGCTTTGTCTTGGACCCCACTGTTATCTATGTATAGATGTGTTTGTTGGACATGTTATGCATCTATGATATAAGCTTTGATTCTTTGTCTCTTGATTATGATGTTATGCAAGCTTTCCCCTTAATCCTTTTGCCCCCATTCTTACTCTTTTATGTCTTTTATATGCTTCCGCGAATGATAAGTTAAGAGGCTTGTTTGGGGTTCCTTTGGGTTCCCCATTCACTGTGTCACGTCTAGGCCCTAAGCTTGGGTTGTGACAAACAATATTTGATAAAACCCCAACATATTTAATGCTCATATTTCATAGTAATAGATACCCATAAGAAGTACAACTTGAAATCATGCAATTTTACATAAGATAGAAGGTTGGACTCCATGGGTGAAAGGACCTAGTGGATGAAAACCCACATATCTTAAACTTGCGTTTTTTTTATGTAGACTTGAAGGAGACTTGAAGATTGAATGGCGCTCTTAAGATCCGAAATTAAGCTTGGGAAACTTCAATTCGGATGAAATATTAGGTTAAGTCTTGGAAAGGCTTTTGACAGGGTTTTGAGTAATATGGAGTTGAAAAATGGCTAATTATAGGTGTTTTTTGACGCATAAGTGGGCATGGGGATGTGACCGCAATGCTCTTGGGCCGAGATAGAAAAACAGGGGAAAAACTACACTAGACCGCATCTGATCCATGATGCAGACCCAATGTGAAAACAATTTTTATGCAAATCCACGCCCTTGGCGTGTGGCTAGCAGGGTGAGGATCGCCACTAGAAATCGAATGTTTGCAAAAAATTATTTTTCGCTACGGGTCCTCTAAAATCGGGATTATACCTATTTTCACTCAATTTTGCCCTCATATCCAGAATTTAAAGTCGAATTTTTGATATCACGCACGGATTTTTGAGATATATGGAAATTATGATTATAGGCATTTTTGAAGCACATTTTTGGGGCATTTGAATATCTCCCCCCGGGAACATTCGTCCCCGAATGTCAAAGAAACATATATAAGAGAAATAATCATAAAGAGTTCAGCATGACATGAATGCAACAATTACATTTGAATTTCATTTTCAAAAATCTCGACATGAATGTTAACAATCACCATAAACTTGTTATCATGAACATGAATGCATACAAAGTGACATGAAGGCTGAAACTTAAGACTTGAAATCATAGAATGGACTTAATTTGTTATCTTAAGATTGAATAGAGTGAAAGAGGTACGAATACTCCCTCTTCATGTTCGCTCGGCCTTATCAAGTGGTACTTTCGACATGTCGATTCCTTCAATGACCCTTGACGGGTGCAACATCATTGTTTCTCAACCTTTCCACATGTCCATCCAATATCTCCACCGAGACCTCCTCATAGGTCAACTCATCCTTCATAATGCCCTCAACCTCAAAGAGTTCTATAACACTTGTGTCACCAACACATCTCCTCAACATAGATACACGAAAGACCGGATGAACCATGTCCATTTCCATAGGCAATTCCGATCCATAAGCTACTTTACCCATTCTCCTCAACACTCTATAAGGACCCACAAACCTTAGGCTCAATTCCCTCTCTTGCCAAATCGGATCATACCCTTCATAGATGGGACTTTCAAGTGAACTCCATCATCAACACAAGCATACATAGCCTACCTTAGTACCTAAGGACACAATCTCCCCCTTGGGAGAAACCTCCATTTCACCATCTTCCAACAAAGCATTCAACTCTAGCAAAGCAGGGTCAAGCTCTTTTTGTAACTTGACCTCATCAACCAAAGAGGATTTGAAACCATTAAAACCACTACACTACCATTCTCAAATTCATTCAGCCTTATTCCCAATCTAGCCAACCGGTGTACTTCTCTAACCAGCTTTTTGTTGCCAATGATTCACACTTATCATATTTAACAAACAACCTCTCATCCCTCAACAATTGCAATATCACCCACAAATGACTGATAAGCTCTTCTTCATTCCAGAAATAAATCAATATACCATCTACAAACTACCACACACATATGAAGGTAGTGTTTAGAGACCCTATTCATGAGATCCATAAACATAGTCGGTGCATCAATCAAGCCAAAAAAACATGGAGCAACCCTTAGAGATAAATTATACCTTAAGCCAAGAAATGACTTACCCCTTAGCGACCATATCACAAGCCTCCTACTCAAGGACGGACTCAAAGAGAATCAGAACTTAACTCTATGGGGCCCTACATTCAATGGGGGCTCAACACCAACGCAACTAATCCATCTCAAACATAGAATCAAAATCCACCACACTAAATCCTAACAAGTCACAAGGCAAGACCTAATGCAATATTAACACGGACAACACCTATGAACTTTCAAACAACAATAGACTCACCAGTGAGATAAACACCAGAGAGGGTTCGGCACACACATAAAGCCCAATAGCGACCAAAAGAATAATGAAAGAATTAGTGGCACACCGGCCCATCAATGCAAACATATCAAAGCCAAGGAAAATTTCAACATACGATAGCAACATCGGGCGCCTCATCCCCTCCGTGAGCCTGTTGATCATCAAGACTACCTCGATCTATTGGTCGACCACCCTGACACCTCCCTTGAGCATATGGACAATCAACTAGCTTATGACCCACCTCATTACATCCAAAACAAGCACTAGAATGGCTCCGACAAAGGCCATCATGGTTCTTCCTACACGTATGGCACTTGGGATTAGTCGTCCCACCATCACCTCCTTTACCCTTATTGAGTTTATGAGGGCAATCTATTATCTTGTGACCCTCCTCTCCACATCCATAACTAGCATTGGTACCCCTCAAGCATTAGCCATCATGGCCTCTAGCACATCTTGGGCACCTAGCATAAGGCACCACACCACCACCACCTCTACATTTGCGACTTTGGAACTTCCTTTCACCATAGGCCCTCTTGGCCTCCTTACCTCCCCTCTTACCATTTGAAGTCTTGGGAGCACTTAGTTGTTGATTGAGGTGAGTTGCCAACTTTGTCGCTGCTTTGGCCAATACCCATAGAGCATTGTGAACCTCCACATTCGTCATATCATCCTCTAGAGCTTGAGACATGTAATGTAACGGTTAGGGATCAGCAATAAATCCTAGGGGACCTAACTCTATCGCACGACATAGATCACGAAGAAGTGAAACATCTCCTAGAATGCCTCATAGGCTCCTCCTATTAATAGTTGTGGCGCACTTCACAACCATGGATAATACTATAACCGATGCGGTGTGTTGAACGCCGAGGTTCTAACAACCTAGTAACTCTGATACTATGTTTGTTACAACCCAAGACTAGGGACTAGACGTAACCAGTGAATGGGGAACCTGAAGGAACCCCAAACAAGCCTCATAGCATATCATTGCATATCCTTAGTCGCGGAAGCAATTAAAATGGCAATAAGGGTAATCTTTTATATCATAATCATCAAGAACAAGAGATAGTAATATAGGGATAACTGAGGCTAAGGGAACACCCTTCATGACATAAACAACAAGAGTCAAGAGCGAGTCAAACTCATAGTATTATACATAGCATGTCCAACAACACCTCTAAACTATAGATATTTAGCAGGGGCCAGGAAAAGCAACCAGGCTCACCCTCATAATAATGACAATAGATAATCCAAATATACAAGACATAGGATAAACATAAGCTTGAGAGAAGATAAATTGTCCCCGGACTTGAGGACTCACCATAAGCTACCTTGAACAATTCGTCTAGCCATGAGGAGAATCAATAGGAGCTCCGGTTCCTACATGGTGATATCATGTAGCCATAGAATATGCGTTAGTATGTTTGAATGTACTAAATATGTAAGATGCAATGCAACAAGGCATCACAGTCAAAATGGATAGAGAGAAGAAATAGATAGCATAGTAACAATATGGCATATATGATTAATGCTTAAAGTAAAACATGCTTACATAAAACATAATATATATATGTAAGAAGAGACCATTAAATTATTGGTGGATCATCACACCCTACCACCCTTGGTGACCGGAGTACAAACCCCATGATAGGTTACCAAGGTACAAACCCCTTGATAGATTGGTAGATCATCGCACCCTACTACCCAATGCTTAAGTTAAACCCCTCGATATGTTGATGGGTACAAAGCCCCAACAAGGTTGATGGTAGTCGCACCCTACCACCGGTGGTGCCGGAGTACAAAACCCCCAATAGGTTATCAAGGTATGAACCCCTTGACAAGGTTACCCGCGCAACCCCCGAGTAGGACATGATCACATTCCGACACTATATAAGATATACACACACACACACATGTTCATTTCATCAAGCAAATAGTCATCTTAGCCATATATTCCTCAAATCATTAAATAATCATCGTATGCACATATTCCTTTCATCATCGTATGGTCATGATATACATACATCATTTCATCATCATATAGTCATTCAACTCATAAAACATGCATTGGATCTTCAAATCCTCAGGAAACCATAACAGGACATTTTATCAAACACTTAGAGGTGTGTAGTACTAGCGGAAAACCATGCAATTTAAGAGTGAAATCATGCTAAAAAATTCAATGTAAAACCTTTGATAGATACTTGTAACACCCTCAAGCAATATACATCAAAATCCTTCAACAAATCTTACAATAGATCTTGGTTTCATAGCTCAAAACATAGCAAAACAATCATACTTTTCATAAACCCCACATAGTGTGCAATGATTTTCATACTAAATAAGACCCATGAGTAAAGAAACTAAAATCATGCAATTTTAGGTAAAAGGAAGTTGGGGATCATGGGTGAAAGGAACCCATGAAAGAAACCCATATACCTTAGCTTTTGGAGAATCCTAGAAAAAGATTGGAGATGGAGACTTGAAGCTTGGTTGAATTCCTTAGGATCTGGAGGGTGGTTTAGCACTTGAATCTTGAGAGAATATAAGCCTACGTGTTTGAGTAAGTATTGGGGAGCATTTTGAATGATATGAGGGTGAAAAATGGTTAAGTATAGGTACTTTCTCATGTGGGAAAGCTTAGGCCCAAGACTTAAAACTCTTGGACCGAACTGAAAAACTGGACAGCAAAATACACTGGGGTGTGTCGTGCCACAAACACGGATTAACACTGTTTTTCGTCAAACTTCAAAATTTTGAAATTTGCTATGGTTGCTCTAAAATCGAGGTTAGACCCTTCTCCCCCTAAATTTGACCCCCTGAACAACAATATGAAGTCGGAGTTTCGATATCACACACAGATTTTGAGATATATAGAAATTACAATTCCGAGCACTTCCAAGGCACGTTTTCGGGCACTTTGTTTTTGGGGTTGTTACGTCCAAGTACTAAGTTTCTCAGTCTATAATGTTGGTCTCTTCCTACACATGTACTATGTTTCCATATAAGCATGTTTTACTTCAAGCATTGATCATGCATGTCATGTTGTTAATATACAGTCTCTTGCTTATGATTATACATGTTGATTATGTTGCTTATCTCTTATTGAATTGCATCCTACATACTAAGTACATTCAAACATACTAACGCACACTCTATGCCTACATAATTTTACCATGTAGGAATCAGAGCTCCACTTGATCGTCCTCTTCCTCTACATGGCTACAACTATCTCTTGAAGCAAGTTTGGTGAGTCCTCAACTCCAAGACCAATAGCTATTGATCCTATGTTATGTAAAGATTCTTTTCTTTGTTTAGATGCTTATGACTATGAGGGTGAGCCTGGAAAGTTGTCTAGGCTCCCGCCCAATCTATGCTAGAGGTGTTGTTGGAAAAGTTATGTAATTATGCTCTGAGCTTTGACACTTGGATGATTTATCCTATGGAAGACTTCCCTTAGTTCCTTTATCCTTATTTATATTCTCTTATTATTGTTTGATTGCTTCCGTGACCAAGGATGTTTAAATGATATACCAAGAGGCTTGTTTGGGCTCCCTTTAGGTCCCTATTCGCCGTGTCACGCCTAGGCCCAAGGCTTGGGCCATGAAAAACTTGGTATCAAAGAACTTAGTTGTTAATGGTCCTCGGCATCCAACACACCGCGTCGATTAGAGTCTTATTCATGGTTGTAAAGTGTACCACAACTATGAGTTCCTATGATGAGTTTTAGGAAATGTTTCCCTTCTTCTTGATCTTTGTCATGCTATAGAAGTCAAGGTAAAGTTTTTCCCATAAACAATGTTCTTTTCTATACTAGATCATGCCTATCCCTAGAGGAAGAAGAGCTGGTACAACCGGAGAACAACCAACTTATGAAGAGTTCCGGGATGCTATTGTCATGTTAGCACAAGCTATGACTAATCAAATCAGCCAAGGGACCAAGCCCCTCATGCTCCTACTCCGGCATCTAGGGTAAGGGACTTCATGAGGATGAACCCACCGGAGTTGAATGGGTAAAGTGGATGAAGATCCTCAAGAATTTATTAATGAAGTGTACAAAGTGTTGTCTATTATGGGTGTTAGATCGGAAGAGAAGGCGAAGTTGGCGACTTACCAACTCAAAGGGGTTGACCAAATATGGTTTACTCAATCGAAGGAGGAGAAGGGAAACAACAATGTGATACTTTGGGAGGAGTTTAAGGCGACTTTTCTCAACCAATTCTTCCCATTTGAGATAAGGGAGGCCAAAATGATGGAGTTCATGAATTTGAAGCAAGGATCCATGAGTGTGAGGGGGTATGCCCTCAAGTTCAACCAACTCTCTAAATATGCTCCACAATCGGTGGTCGAGCCAAGGTCTAGCATGAAAAAGTTTGTGATGAGTGTATCCGATTTGGTGAATGAGGAGTGTTGTGCTGCCATGTTGATTGGTAGTATGGATTTGTCCCGCCTCATGACTTATGCCAAACAATTGGAGGGGGAAAAGTTGAGAAAGTGAAGGGGTAATGAGCCCAAGAGGGCCCATTTTAAAGATAGGTTCCAAGGTCCCAAGGGTGGCCAGTTTCATCAAGGACAAAGGTTTTCCCATGCTCCTACTAGGAGGTTTGCTAGTGATAACCCAAGTGTCCAAGGTGGTGGTGGTGTGGTGCCAAATGCTATGTTCCCAAGATATGGTAGAGGCCATGATGGCCCATGTTTAAGGAACACTAATGCTTGCTATAGTTGTGGGGAAGTGGGTCACAAGAAGATTGATTGTCCTCGTAGTCAAAACAAGGGTAGAGATTATCGTCCACAAGGCCAGGGTGCAAATGCAGTTCCTTTGGGAAGGGGAGGTCAATAAGGCGATGCCCCGCACAATTGGTTCTATGCTCTTTAAGGGAGACAAGGGGTATATGAGGTGCCCGATGTCATCATCGGTATATTAAAAGTCATTGATTTTGATATGTATGCATTGATAGACCCGGGTGCCACTCTTTCTTTTGTTACTCCTTTTGTTGCCAAAAAAGTTTCATGTTGAATTTGAATTATTGTGTGAGTCTTATGAGATGTCTACTCCCATTGGTGCATCCATTGTTTCTAGAAGGGTCTATAGAAATGGTCTCATTTTCATTTGCATAAAATATTGCCTTCTGATTTTGTTGAGTTGGATATGGTGGATTTTGATGTCATTCTTGGAATAGATTGGTTGCATGCATATTACGCCTCTACTGTAGAACTCGTAGAGTCAAATTCCTATTCCCTAATGAACCCATCCATGAGTGGGAGAGTCAAGATGTGATTGTCAAGGGTAGGTTTATTTCTTGCAATAAAGCCCAAAAGTTGATATCTAACGGGTTCTGTTGAGTCCAAAGTCCTTCCTATAGAGTTGGTTCCAATGGTAAATGAGTTCCTTGATGTCTTCCATAATGAGCTTCCCGGCATTCCTCCCAAAAGGTAAATAGATTTTGGCATAGATCTCCTTCCCGATACTCAACCCATTTCTATTCCCCCTTATTGTATGACCCCGGCGGAGTAAAGGAGTTGAAAGAGCAATTGAGCGATTTGTTGGAGAAAGGTTTTGTTAGGCCTAACCAATCACCTTGGGTTGCAGCGGTGTTGTTTGTGAAGAAAAAGGATGATTGTCTTAGGATGTGTATTGACTACCAGCAACTTAATAGATTCACCATCAAGAAAAAGTATCCTCTACGAAGGATTGATGATCTTTTTGACCAACTTCAAGGGGCTAGTCACTTCTCTAAGATTGATCTTCGATTCAGGTATCACCAAGTGAAAGTGAGGGAGTGTGACATTCCCAAGACGGCCTTCCAGACTCTATGAGCACTATGAGGTTATATCTTTGGGTTGACCAATGCACCGGCTATCTTCATGGATCTTATGAATAGGGTCTTCAAATCCTATCTTGATTTGTTTGTGGTGGTATTTATTGATGATATCTTGATCTATTCCGATAGTGAGGAGGAGCATGCGGATCACTTGAGGGTGGTGTTACAAATCTTGAGGGAGGAGAAGTTGTATGTTAAATATGAGAAATGTGAGTTTTGGTTGAAATAGGTTGCCTTTCTAGGTCATGTGGTGTCAGATGATGGTATTAAAGTTGATATTAAGAAGATGGAGATAATTAGCAACTGGCATAGACCTTTGACTCCATCGAACATTAGGAGCATCTTAGGCTTAACGGGTTACTACCGGAGGTTCGTGAATGGGTTCTCTTCTATTGCTTCTCTCATGATTTGTTGACCCAAAAGAAGGTAAAATTTATGTGGACCGATGAGTGTGAAAAAAGTTTCCAAACCTTGAAAGATAAGCTTGTCTCTGCTCCTATCTTGTCTCTACCGGAAGGGTTTACTATGTATTGTGATGCCTAACAAATTGGTTTGGGTTGTGTTTTGATGCAAAATGGTAAGGTGATAGCTTATGCCTCTAGACAACTTAAAGTGCTTGAAAAGAATTATCCTACCCATGACCTTGAGTGGCCATCGTGGTATTTTCTTTTAAAATTTGGCGTCATTACTTGTATGGGGCTAATGTTGATGTATTCACCGTCATAAGAGTCTTCAAGATGTGTTTATGGCCATCGTGGTTAGAGCTTCTTAAGGATTATAATATGAGTGTGCATTATCACCCCGGTAAGGCTGACGTTATCGCCAATGCTTTGAGTAGGGTGTCTATGGGTAGCCAGCCTAACATATGTTGATGATGGGGGAAAAGAGGTGGCTAGAGAGGTTCATCAGTTGGCTAGATTGTGAGTTAGATTGAAGGAGGTTGATAAAGGTGATATTGTGGTTGTTGATGGCTCTAAATCTTCATCGATAGAGGAGGTGAAGCCAAAGCAAGATCTTGACTTGAGAAAGAAGATTATATGTGCCTTGCGTTTATGACTTGAGAAAGAAGATTCTTGATGAGGCTCATAATTCTTCCTATTCTATTCATCCCGGTTCTACCAAAATATATAGAGATTTGAGGGAAGTGTTTTGGTAGGGTGGCATGAAGAGATATTGCTAATGTCACGACCCAAGCCTAGGGTCTAGACGTGATACGGTGCATGGGGAACCTGAAGGGACCCCAAGCAAGCCTCTTAACATATCATTACACATCATCGGTCTCGGAAGCAATTAAATAACATAATAAGAGTAGAAATAAGGGTGAAAGGGCTAAGGGAATACTTTCATAACATAAGCACCAAAACAAGAGAGTCAACGCTCAATACATAACATGTCCAACAACACCTCTACTACATAGATAAGAGCAAGGGCCAAGAAAAACAACCGGGTTCACCCTCATAGTCAATACATACATAAAAGAAAGATAGTCTTAGAACATAGCATGAGATCATAAACATCGGCCCTAGAATGGAGGAGTCACCAACAAGCTTGACAGAAATCGTACCAGCCACGTGGAGGAGGATACTCAAGTGGGGCTCTGGTTCCTCCATGGTAACATCATGTAGGCATAGATTATGCGTTAGTACGTTTGAATATACTAAGTATGTTGGATGCAATGCAACAAGTGATAAGCACCATAAACAAAACGCATAACATAACAATGAATAAGCTTATAGCAATATGACATGTATGAATGATGCTGAAGTAAAATTATGCTTATATTACATGTGTAAGGAGTGACCATTATACTGAATATCCAAGGCCTACCACCTCCTTGGAGAGGCAAATGAGGTACAAACCCTCAATTGGTTGATGAGGTACAAACCCCTCAACATGCATGGTTGATGAGGTACAAACCCCCCAACATGGTTGTTGAGGTATAAACCCCCAACATGGTTACAAAGGTACAAACCCCTGGACATGGTTGCATGGGCCTACCACCTCCCAAGCGAGGCGATCGAGGTACAAACCCCTCAATATGGCTACCCGAGCCTACAACCATCCGAGTGAGGCTTGGTCTATTCCCAACACTATATAGATATTAACATAACCGGACATTTCATCATCCTAAAGTCAATTCAACTCATAAGAAATCATAACCAGACATTTTATCAAATACTTGGTGGGTGTGTAGTGCTAGTGTAAAACCATGCAATTCAAGAGTGGAATCATGCCAGAAAATTCAGTGTAAAACCATCAATAGATACTTGGTAACATCCTCATGCAACATACATCAAAATCCTTCATCAAATCTCATAATAGATTTTAGATTCATAGCCCAAACATGCCAAAACAATTACGATTTCATGAACCCTAACATAGTGTACAATGAAATTCATAACAAGTAAGACCCATGAGTAAATCAACTTTAAATCATGCAATTTTAGGTAAAAGAAAGCTTGGGCATCATGGGTGAAAGGAACCCATGAAAGAAACTCACATACCTTAGCTTTGGAGAATAACTTGATGAAGATTGGGGAGATGGAGACTTGAAACTTGAATGAGAACCTTAAGATCCAGATGAGTTTTGGGACATGAAATATGGCTAAGTATAGGTATTTTCATGTATGGGAACACTTAGGACAAAGACAAAAAAGTCTTGGACCAAACAAGAAAAACAGTTCACAAAATGAACTCACCTCGCTGGAAAGTGAATTTTGGGAAAATAAAATTGTGATTCATTTGCTCTAAAATTGGGGTTAGACCCATTTTCCACTTAATTGGACCCCCTGAACAAGAATATGAAGTCAATTTTTCGATATCATGCACGGATTTTGAGATACATGAAAATTACAATTCTGGGCACTTCCGAAGCACATTTTCAGGCACTTTTTTAGGTCGTTTCAATATAGCTCTCTTGGGAACATTCATCCCCGAATGTCAAAGAAATGTATATAAGAGATGCAAACATGACAATTTTAGCCCACATAAGGATGCAACAATGCACATATACATCATTTCAAAAATCTCAACACAAGTGTAAAATCATCAAGAACTTGTCGATTTAAACATGAATGTATGCAATGACATGAGGGTTGAACTTAAGACTTGAAATCATATAGAGGACTCAGATTAATACCATAGGCTTGAGTGGAGTGGAAATGGTAAGGATATCGCTTTTGCATGTCCGCTTCGGCCTCCCAAGTAGCACTTTCAACTTGTTGATTCCTCCGAAGGACCTTAACAGATGCCACTTCCTTGTTCCTCAACCTCTTCACTTGTCTATCCAAAATCTGAACCAGAACCTCTTCATGGGTCAAATTGTCTTCAACAACACCCACAACATCAAGAATACAATAGCATTAGGGCCATACGGTAAGTGGGAATGGAAATGGATTGAGTATCGGGGAAGAGGTATATACCAAAATCTATTTCCCTTTCAGGAAGAATACTAGGAAGGTCATTTGGAAAGACATCAAGGAACTCATTTAGAATTGAAACCGACTCTATGGGAAGGACTTTGGACTGCACATCCCTAACTCTCCCAAGATGATAAAGACACCACTTAGAGTTCAACTTACGGGCTTTAATGGAAGAGATGAACCTACCATTGACCACCACATCATGACTCTCCCACTCAAGGAAGGGTTCATTTGGGAATTGGAATTTGACCCAATGAGTTCTGCAATCAATAGAAGCATAATATGCATGTAACCAATCCATCCCAAGAATGACATCAAAAACAACCATGTCCAACTCAACAAGATCACAAGACAATATTTTATGCAAGATACAAATAGGATAATTTCTATAGACTTTTCTAGCAACAATAAATGCACCAAAAGGGGTAGAAACCTCATAAGACACACAATAATTCGGCCTCAACATGGAACTTTTTTGCAACAAAGGGTTAACAAAAGAAAGAGTGGCACCCGAATCAATCAATGCATACACATCAAAATCAAAGACTTTTAACATACCGGTGACGACCTCGGGCATCTCATCAACCCCTTGCCTCCCATGCAAAGCGTAAACTTGATTGTGCCTTGGGGCACCATCTTGTCGGCCACCTCTCCCTAAAGGAACCGCATTAGCACCTTGTGGATGAACCTCCTTACCCTTGTTGCGATTCGAGGGCAATCCATCACCTTATCCCAACTTCCCAACAACCATAACAAGCATTAGTATCCCTCAAGCACGGGCCACTATGACCCCTACTACATTTTGGACACCCACTATTGTGAACTACAACCCCAACACCTTAAGCCCTTGGAACATCATTAGCAACCCTCTTATTAAATGCACAAGAAGAACATTGGCCTTGGTGGAACCGGCCACCCCTTTGACTTTGGAATTTTCCCTCAAAACAGGCCCTTTTGGCCTCATGACCCCTTCTCTCCCTCAGTTTCTCCTCATCCATTTGTTTGGCATAATCAAACGAGATGAATCCATGTCACTAATTAACATAGCGAACTAGCATTCCTCACTCACCAAGTTGGACACATCCATCACGAACTTGTTCATTCTAAACCTTGAGTCGGCAACCAAGTGTAGAGCATACTTTGAGAGTTGGTTGAACTGCGCATACAACCTCATACTCATAGATCCTTGTTTCAAGTTCATGAACTCCACCAATTTGGCTTCCCTAAGCTCAAGAGGCAAGAACCAATTAAGAAAGGCCGCCTTGAACTCCTCCCCTAGAATCACATTGTTGACCCCTTCTCCTCCTTCCGTTGATTGTACCATACTTGTGCTACCCCTTTGAGTTGGTTGGCCGCCAACTCCGCCTTATCTTCCGACCTCACAAACATGATAGCTAATACCTTGTAGACCTTATTAATGAACTCTTGAGGGTCCTCATCTACCTTAGACCCATAGAAATCCGGTGGGTTCATCCTTATGAAGTCTTTCACCCTAGATGCCAGTGTAGGAGCATGAGGGGCTTGGGCCCCTTGGTTGGCTTGGTTAGCCGCAACTTGTGCAAACAAAGTGAGAGCATCCCGGAGCTCACCATGGGCCAGTTTCTCCTAGGGTGTGCGGCCTCTTCTTCCTCTTGTGTTAGCATGATCTAGCATAGTAAAGAACTATCGTTAGGGGGAAACCTTACTTTAACTCGATAGCATGAATTAGAACATGAAGAAGGGAAACATTTCCTAAAACGTCTCATACCCTCTTGCTCATAGTTGTGGTGCACAACACAATCATGAACAAGACTCTAATTGATGCGGATCACTTAGCCACGCTTCATAATTCGAAAAACGAGCACCGTGGAAATACATGCCGCTCAGCCAACGAGGACCTAAAAACCTAGTGCTCTGATATCAAGTTTGTTACGATCTAAGCCTAGTGCCTAAACGTGACATGCCGCATGGGGAACTTGAAGGGACCTCAAGCAAGCCTCTTAACATATCATTACACATCATTGGTCATGGAAGCAGTTAAACAATATAATATGAGTAGAAATAAGGGAGAAAGGGCTAAGGGAATACTTTCATCACATTAGCACCAAAACAAGAGAGTCAAGGCTCAATAAATAACATGTCCAACAACACATCTACTACATAGATAAGAGCGGGGTGACAAACAACTGGACTCACCCTCGTAGCCAATACATACATAAAAGAAAGATAGTCTTAGAACATAGCATGATATCATAAACATCGCCCCTGAAATGAAGGACTCGCTAACAAGCTTGAGAGAAATCATACTAGCCACGTGAAGGAGGATGCTCAAGTGGGGCTCCGGTTCCTACATGGTGACATCATGTAAGCATAAAGTATGCGTTAATACATTTGAATGTACTAATTATGTGAGATATAATGCTAGCAAGGGATAGGCAAATATAATCGATAGGCATAATTATAAGCAAAGGATAGGTATATCATCAATATGGCATGCATGCTCAATGCTTAAGGTAAAACATGCTAGTAAATCATGATCAAGGAAAATAAACTCAATATGAGAAACATACTCAAACCCCTTTGTACCAACCTTCATGAAATGGGCCAAATGACCCCCACTCACCTTACGATATAACCTTTTTGGAGAGTGTTATCAATACCCCTACCATATGACATAGTCTTTTTGATAGGTAGTATAAGACATCCCCTACTTATGATATCATCTTTTGGATAGGAGATGTGATTCATTCTATCTTATGGCATGAACTTTTCAATAGAATGTCCATATGTTACGATATGATCTTTTCGGTGGGAGCCTTTAGTCTTTCTACCTTATGGCATGGACTTTTTGGTGGGATGTCCATACCTTACGATATAATCTTTTCGTAAGGCACAATTAGCTATTCTACCTTACTATATGGCCTTTTTGGTAGGATGTCCATACCTTCCGATATGATCTTTTTGGTAGGAATCATTAACCACTCTACCTTACGGAATGACCTTTTCGATAGGAATCATTAAAACTAGCTCATCAAACCATTACATTTCAATCATCAAGAAAGGACTCCTCATTTTCCAAAGAACACAACAAACATGAGAACCCAACAATCTACATGCAACACCATATGTACTTTTCCATGAAAACAATATAGACATCCCTAGCATCATCACAAAGTCATCGTATTACTACATTTCCTCTCATATTAAACATCATACGCATACAATCGTTTCATCATCATTCCATCATCATTTCATCATCATACAATCATCATAACACCACTCAACTCATAAGACATGCATTGGACCTTCAATTCCTCAAGAAATACTAGCCAGATATTTTATCAAACACTTGGCGGGTGTGTAGTGCTAATGTAAAACCATACAATTCAAGAGGGAAATCATGCAAGAAAATCTATTGTAAAACCATCAATCAACACCTTGTTGTTCCTTAAGAAATATACATCAAAACTCATCATCAAATCTTATATTAGATCCAAGATTTATATCTCAAAACATGCTAAAATAATCATACTTTCATAAACCCCATATCACTGTGCAGTGAAATTTATAATAATCAAGACCCATAAGTAAATCAACATTTAAATCATGCAATTTAAGTAAAAAGGAAGCTTAGGCACCATGAGTGAAAGGATCCAATGGTTCAACACCACATACTTTAGCTTTTGGAGAAACCTTGAAGAAGATTGGAGACGGAGACTTGAAGTTTGGTTGAAATCCTTAAGATTCAGTGAAGGTTTTGGCACTTGAATTTTGAGAGAAATATATGATTAAGTGTTTGAGTGAGTATTTGGAAAGGTCTTAGGTGATATGAGGGTGAAATAAGGCTAAGTATAGATATTTTCTCGTGTGGTAACACTTAGGCCCAAAGTCTTGGACCAAGACAACAAAACTGGCCAAAATTAACGCTGCTCCGCGCAGAGGCGCGTCGTGGAGCTGTCACGAACCGTCTCCAAAAAATGAAGTTTTGGAAAAATCAAATTTTGATACGGTTGCTCTGAAATCAGGGTTAGACCCTCTTCCCCCTAATTTGGACCCCTGAAGAAGAATATGAAGTTGAATTTTCAAAATAACAAATGAATTTTGAGATATTTGGAATTTAAAATCTTGAGGCACATTTTTGGGCACTTTTTTTTGGGGGGCTCGTTTCATTTGGGACTTGAATTGAGAGAAATATAAGACTAAGGTTTGAGTGAGTGTTGGAAAATGTTTTTGGGTGATATGAGGGTGAAATAATGCTAAGTATAGGTGTTTTCTCGTGTGAGAAGGCTTAGCCCAAGACTTAAAAGTCTTGGATGGAAACTGAAAACTGGCACCAAAATAAAGCTGGTGCACGTTGCGAGGGTAATGTGGAAACCTCACTGTTTTAGTGCCACTTTGAAATTTCACAATTCGATATGGTTGCTTTAAAATGAGGGTTAGACCCTTTCCCCCCTAATTTGGACCTTTTGAACAAGAATATGAAGTCAGTTTTTTGGAATAACGAATGAATTTTGAGATATATGGCATTTAAAATTTAGCATTCCGATGCACATTTTCGGGCACTTTTGGGATCGTTTCATGGCCCCCGCACAACCTATACTAGAGGTGTTGTTGGACAAGTTATGTAATTATGCTTTGAACTTTGACTCTTTGATGATTTATGCTATGGAAAACTTCCCTTAGTCCTTTTATCCTTATTTCTATTTTCTTATTGTTGTTTAATTTCTTCCGTGACCAAGGATGTGTAAATATGTTAAGAGGCTTGTTTGGGGTCCCTTTGCGTCCTCATTCACCGTGTCACGTCTAAGCCCTAGGCTTGGATCGTAACAGATACATCCACTGATAATTAGTCGATCCAGCAATCTTAGCATCAGTAGCTAAATGAATAGGTAACTGCACCATGACATCAAAAATGAAGAAAGGAAGACCTTTTCTTACATGCAAAGTGTTTTGGGTATTAGTGCTTCAATATGTTTCAAGTTATCAATTCTCAACTACTTTGATCCAAACATGCTAAAGAATATTGATAACTCAATAGCAGTTCACACACTTCTTTTGAAAATATACCACGAAGTGCAAGAGGAAGTAGAGAAATATTAGATCAAAATCCATCAGGAACCTTTAGATTCTTTAAAAAAAGGCACAATTTGTGCTTATCTTCAAGAGACAAACTATATTATGTGGGGAACTTCAATTTTCTCTGCCTTTTGGATAGGGTGCAATACTATTGTTCATTTCTAACATGTCAAATCGAGTTTTAATTGTGTCTTTTTCTTTCCTTTGAATTCATCAAGTTTCTATGATATTATCGCTTATATCTTTTTCAACATCCATAGCATCCAAATTATGTTGCAATAAGAGACATTTCCAATATGGATGTTCAAAAAAGATACTTTTCTTATTCTAATTATCCTTTCAGTTTTCATGTTATACCTTCTACTTTTTGTTTGGATCATTTGACAATTGTAGCCCTTCAAGATCTTGCACTTGATTAAGTATCACAACACCAGAATGCACTTTTGTTGGGGGGCTTTTCTCCGTTGTACCATCAAATGGCTCTTTGTCATTTCTCCAGTTGTAACTCTGAGAAAGATAACGCCTATGACCCATAAAACACTTCTTCTTATAATTAGTCAACTGAATTGAGGAATAACGCCTATAATTAGTCAACTGAATTGAGGAAGTGAATAATCATGGGCATGCCAATCTTCCTTTTGTACTTCATCTAGATAAATTTCCATATGCTAAAAAGTCATTGACGGTCCATAATAAAGAAACATGCAACTTATTCTGTATAATTGATGCATCATACGTCTTAATACAAACTTCCAAAACTCCTTCAATTCCTCTATTAAAGGCTGAAGATATTACCAATTTCATCTCATGGATTATTAGGACCCATAATAAGCATTGACAAAATAAATTTTTCTTATTTTGTACACAATCAGGGTGGTAAACCATGAGGAACAAGAACCACAGGCTTCGCTATGTGAGATTTTTGAAATTTTAAATGGTTGAAACCCGTCACTTATAATTGCTAGTCGAAAATTATGAGGCTCAACTTCAAATGAAGGATGAAGCTCATCAAATGACTTCCATGCATCAAATTCGCTGGATGCCTCATTATTGCATCATCAATTCTTTTATCCTGATGCCACGCATTAGAGTAGATATCTTTATAGACCTAAACAACCTTTGATGTCTATGCTTTAAGGGAAAACAACGTGAACTTTATTTATGCTATCTTTTCACCTATTTTATTCCTTGTTTCCCACTATGGGTATTCATTTTCCATCTAGATGCAACATAAAATTTGCAAGAATCAAGTAAGCTATCCCCTTTCCAGTATAGTATGCAGTCGTTAATACAAGCATCAATCTTGTTATATGAAAGTCTCAGTTCTTGAATTATCTTCTTTGCCTCATAATATTAGTTTGACAAATTAGCACAATCAGGCAATAATTTCTCTTTCAATATTTTCAACAACATTGTAAATTATGCGTTGCTCCAACGATCCATTCTTTTGATATGAAACAATTTAATCAAACAGGTAAGCTTTGAAGCTTTTGAATTTTCATATAATGGCAGCTTAAAATCCTTCAGTAGGCTACATATTTTTTTTATCTTCAACATTTGGTTCCTCCTCAAGTAAACCATCATAATCAATATGTGTAGTTCCTCTATCAATATTAAGATTTCTATCAATAGTTCTTCCACTTCATCATCACTCTCATATTCCTCTACTGGATCAGCAACTTCATCTTCATCTTCAGATTTAGATACTGAATCAAACAATGGCTCACCCAAATACTTGCAAATGTGTCTCTACTTCTTAATGAGTGCCAAAAGTTGCATTGTAGCATTTGACACATGGACATCATCTTTCATATTCTTCTCCTATATTTTAAAAAGCTTAATCCAAAAACTTTTGCATGTCGACTAGGTAGATGTTAAGACCAAAAATTGGATCCCAACTAAAGAAGAATAAAATAAAGCAATGCAACTGATTTAATGCAAGAAATCTCTCAAAACCTAGAGTCCTATGTACAAGAGCATCTAATATAGTACTGAGGAGTAAATATCTTTAGGTACAAGTTGTCTCATAGAATAATATCTAATACAAAGTCTAACAATAAAGTAAAAGAAATCTCAAAGATCCATGATAACTCGAAGTTTGAGCCTCACGAGTAGGATCAGGATGGATGTAGAAAAGTCCAACAAGAGTGAATCAGCTACCCTATGTGGCTTAGCACACCGAAGTATGCGTAGTAGGTCAAACCGACTAGGTAATATAAATTGAAGCAAGTATGTAATAACGAGGAATCCTATCACATGCACCAAAAGGGTTAGTATGCAATACAATATGATCACAAATAGTAAGTGCAGATGATGAAACCAATCAATGATGCAAATCCATGCTATGCATAAATGCAATACAATCGCAGGCCATGTACAAAGTGAAATACCGACTATTGCGGGGCCGATGTACACATCTATCAAGACAAACATACAAGATAGAACACGAAGGTGTCGTGGGATATTTATGTATAATCATGATCGTCACCGGGTTGGGGTATACAACTATTGAGCTGAGCTATAAGACAGAACCCGAGGGCGGATCAGACTATATTTTCAAGATGTTGCAGGCCTTAAGTAATACCTCAAAGAGTCCTAAGCCTAAAGATGAAGTGTCTTGAGGCATTGCAGGACCCAAGTAGAGTAGATATAATATAAACTATGTGCATGTCAGTGCCATGATCGATAGGATCGAGGTTAGAAACAACATTAATATGGAGTGAATACTAGAATGCAGAAGCAACAACAAAAAAAGAAAGTGAAAAATTACTTAAAGATATGGGAAGTTCAAAGAAAAGATCCAAGAATTTCTAAGGAATTGATATTCTAAGGCCTTGACAAGATCCAAGAAACAACATAAAGATTTATGGAATAAATCTAACGCCTTTACTTGAGAAAATGAATAAAAACGTTAGATTCGGATTTTGACCGCTTTATGAGTAACTAAAGACAATAATTAGTATGTAAACTAATAACCTTCTAAAGAATACCAAAAAGAAATCAAAGATATCACAAGAAGAAAGTACTTTATACCTCAAACTATGAACTAGT
>JAOTQR010000045.1:653628-686506 GCA_025774065.1 Solanum ossicruentum | reverse complement strand
GCCCACCCACCCCCAACAATCCCCGTCTCTTTTATTTTTTTAATCTCTTTTATAAAATATTTTTTAAATGTTCAAACTTCAGCCCTTACTCCACTCCTACCTAAAAAAGATAGAATTTTTTTAAAATAAATACAATTCTATTCCACTTGCATATAATCCTCCGTTCTTAATTTATTTTTATCTTTTATATATTTTTTAAATAGATATGTACACATATTTTTAGAAAAATATTTTTTCGACTTGTTTATCGTGTATAACAGAAATAAAAAATTTATTTAAAAAATTTTGGGACAAATAAAAAATAATTTTCTAAAATTAATAAAAAAATAAAAGCGGAGGATTAAGTGAGTAGCGTAAATTATTTTTTTTAAAAATAATTAAAATAATATCTAGATTATTATTTTAAGAGGGAGATTAAATAAAAATTATTTTAAAAAATTTACAATTTTTGTTTGGGGGCAAGGGGGTGGGTAGGTGAGAGGAAGTGGTGGGATGAGACGAAAAAATAATTATATTTTTATTTTATAATTTCTTTTGAAATAATAATATTTTAATATTTAATTTTAATTAATACTATAATTTATTTATTTTTTATCAAGCTGGAATATTTTGTCCATCTAGAGTGTAATGTGGTATTTTTTAAAAATAAAAGAGAGAGATATAACACATACACCAGGGTGAGACCGAAATAAAATATGTAGTCAGAAAGAATTTTGAACAATCCTTGGGAAAAACTTTGAGTGTTTGGATGTCCTATGAGATTAAGAAAGTGTTGTCCCTTTTCAAGGTGAAATCTAGTAAGATGAGGAGGATAGAGTGGAAGAAATCACACGCATGGTGGTGGGATAGTCATATTAGTCCCAAAAACTGCAAGTGGCTTCTAGAGAATGTTGAATGTAAGCTACTGGCTTCTTTAACCTTACTATCTTTGTCAAAATCCTTTAATTTCGTATTTGGCTATTCTACAAATGCCAAAAATAGACCTCACTATCCGAATATATACACACTTGAATAATTGAACACAATAAACAGGGCATCATTTTGTGCTTATAAGACACACATACGCAATACATTGAAATTTGTACTAGTGAGTGAGACGACTTGCTACTCTTTAGGCATTCAAATACTTCACCTAAGGGATCATTATTATCACAAATATATTTCTAGTGAGTGATACGACTTGCTACTCTCTGGGGTGCGAAATAGATGCATATAAAAATTAACTATTAAATTATGAGGCATGTCTGAAAACTTTCAGAACAGAAATGCTCTTTAACTAACCATTCCCCTTCTTTCTTGTCAACACACTTTGGAATATTCTTAAGAGCTTGTACGATTGGCTTATTCTTCACATATGTAGCATGTAAGTATCCTCTCCATTTGTTCCATAACTCGTTCATCTATCCAAATATATGATCACGATGCTCATCCATATCAACTCTCAAATTTATCCTACAATAATCACAATATGAGTAATGAGTACTTGCAAGTCGAGCAATGATGACATAATTAAATACCACAATAGCAGCCCACATGTAATCCAATTTTTGCTGCTTAATATCATTCCATGATGATACCCCCAATGGACACATGTTACCATCACGAATTATTTTCCCAAAGTGCCTTGAAAACAGATTGTCATTTTTTTCAATAGTTCAGTTATTGTAAAAGGTTACTTTCAATTTCTGTCCAGCTTCAAGTGATACAACTTCTTTGAACTTGTTGCTCCCTCGAACGCTTTTTACCTTTTTAGGATTAGATGGTCCTACAATTGCATACTTTAGTAATTAGAACTATAGCAATAAAACTCAACTCTACTAATTAGTTATGTATAAATCTAAAATATCATACCCATTTCAGTTGTTTTGGACGGTTGCATAACTTTATCAGTAGATGAAGGTAAAGAAGTATCAATTTGCATATTCTCTTTCTTAAGAACCAAAAGTGTTCTATCCACCGATTGTGTTTCCTGACTAGCTCTCACATTTTTTTTTTTCAGAAGAAACCCCTAAAAAGGAGCTCACAGATCTTGGTGTTTCCTCTCGTCCCTTTCCTATAGCACCTGGATCCCAGAAGACATATTATAAAAGTTTTGACATTTATTTTCGATTATATATGCAATTAAAAATGAGAACAATTTTGAATAAACTAATTACCTTTTTCATGATCTTTGGTGCATTGCTTTACATGATTAGTAGATGAAGTAAGTGGAGTATGAACTTGCGTATAATCTTTCTCAAGAATCATAGAGTTCTTGTGTATCGCTTCCGTTCTTTGATTATGGAACATAGTAGAGTTGTTAAGTCCTTTTCCCCGTCCCTTTCCAATTGCACTTGGAGAAAATAAATCAGTATTACTTGGATATAATTTCACATTAACTATTTGTCCAAAGTATTGTATTGAATGCAAACTTCAAGAAAATTCTTCAAATAATTGTCATGCTAAGGAATAAGAGAGAGAATAGAGAATAGAAAACTCAAGTGCAGGATGATGCAAAAACAATATTTAACCAAAAAAATGTATAAAATCTGGGCAGCATCAAAGTGAAAATGAAGCTCTGAGAAAATCATGATAGTCCTAATTAAACAAATGAAAGAAGATACAAAAAATGTAGTTACATTGTTGCTTCTGGGAAGCAGCGTTTGAATGGATGGTGGTGCCATACACAAAACTGTCATGTGGGTGTCTACACAGCCTATAACAAGAATTGAAATAGTTGTAGCTGCTAAATGCGATGAAATAGTGATAACTAGGAACAATATTAGGATCTTGCAGACACTTGTTTTTGAATTGAGTAATCACTTTGCTTTAAAAGATATGGGCAGTCTCCATTTTTCTTAGACATTGAAGTTTTGCCACATACAGATAAAGTCTTAGCCAAGTGAAATATTCAAAAGACATTCTCAAACCAACGATGATATACTGTGCTAGAGCTATCCATATGTTGTCATAAAAAAGTGATTTTTATATCCCAACTGGCAAATCAGTTGTGTTTATGCAAGAACAAATAATATAATATTGAGCGTTCTTTTTGTGCCTACGTTTGCTAAAATTCTTCATTATATATAGGAGATTTGATACTTGTTTCAACTTTTTGGGTGTATTTGCTTAACCTGGTTAGTAGATGGAGAAAATGGAGTATCAACTTGCATATACTCTTTGTCAAGAACCACAGAGTTATTATGTATCACTCTCTTTCCTTGACCAGAAGACATGGTAAGATTTGCAGGTCCTTGTTCTTGTTTCTTACCAATAGTACCTGATGAAACAAATTATCCCACAAGTTATTGAAACAAATTAGCCCACAAGTTTATGTCATCTTAGTAGACTCACAATGACTGTCCCACAAGTTAAGTTTCCAGATTATATCAATTATTTTTATCTGAAAGTTCTGTTTATTTTGTCAACGTCTGCCATAAGTTTAAGGAGTATGCTCTGTTTCTTTGCAATGCTGTACATTTAGATTGCAAACTAGCTTTTACCCTTGCTCAAGAAGCTGAATTTGTTTTAATCTTTTTATAATAAAAAGAATACAACTCACTAGCAGCATTTAGTTTTAGATGCAAGATCTTGATTATCTATTGGAAATCCTTGTTCAACTGAACTGGACAGAATATCATAATTTCCAACAAAAATATGAAGATAACTATAGTTCTAAAAGAAATTGCTATAGAGCTACACAGTCATCCAGAAGCAGAGTAAATGAAAAACATGCTTGAGACTATAGTCTTATCCACAAAATCCATTTGTATGTATATATGAAAGTAGTAGTAATGGTTTGAAAACTGAAACTACTTCTTGAGTCTAGAATGACTGGTATTACATGTTTGTCATTTGGTTTAATAGAAACTTATCTTTTGACCAATAAAAAAGTTTAAAAAACTTGTTTCAATTTCTTGGATGTATTGCTTAACAAGACCACTAGATTGAGGAAATAACTTGTTTGTTTGAAATTTCTCTTTTGATGTCAAAGATTTAAGCCCTCGTCCTTGTCCCTTTCAAATTGCACCAGGAGCGAGGAATGAATACCTAAAACACTTCATACTTGATCCATTCTCTTTTTCAGTCTTCATATAGAACCTGCAAAAACAGCAAAAAGTTAAAAAAAAAAAAATCAAGAAACGTCAAAATCAAGAAACGTCTTATCCAGTTAACTCAAGTAGAGTATCAAGGTAGTCTTTGAACTTTGCAAAATGTCAAAACTATACAAAAATACTATAGATTATGATTTTCTCATATAAAAACAGGTAATAATTATCAAATGTACTATTTTTCCCCACAAAATACAAAGACATTGATTGAGAATCCAAAGGAGAAATCTGTCTCGCGACTTTTTCCCTCAAAAGCACCCTATACGAAAATGTAATAATAAAAGAAGTCATATCTACCAAAATGAGTCACAACAAATATATTAATTAACAAAAGACATTTTACCTCATTAGTTCTTTTTCGTTTCGTTGTGAATGGCTTTCTAAGTTATTTACAACATCATTATCCATTTGTTCCACAATCTCATAGGAATCACGAGGTTGAGTCTTCCTCACCACATTCCAACCTTTGTTGGAATTATCATTAGCATAAAACACTTGAGATGCTTGATTCGCTAAAACAACAGGCTCATTTGTTTTCAAAAATCAACTCGAATTCACGCTCACAAAGTCATACTCATCTATTTTAACTCCTTTTATTTTGTCATATACATCAAACTAGTTACACCAAAAAAAAATCACTCTTCTATTAGGGACAAATTGTAGTTCAATCACATCTGTTAAAATCCCATAGTAATCAATGTTCTCGTTATCTTTATCATCCTCTTCAACTACAACAATACCACAATTCTGTGTCCTTAACATTTGATCATGATCTTGCACATGAAATCTATATTCATTAACAATGTAACCAGTAGAATGTGTTGAATATTTGGTAGGACCACGTGAGAGTGAGAAACGATCTTCCATGAGCCGACAATGGTCTGTTTTATGCAATTCTACCACCCAAAAGCAAGACTAAATTTAATACTTCAAAGCGATTAGTACAATATTATAATGTCAAATTCAATATTATGTATTACTAACCCTATCTTTAAAACATTCAATAAATTCTCGATCCCATTCTGCATCTGACAAGGTTTGGATAGTATCCACATGAGTTTGTGCAAACTCTCTACAAAAATAAGGTCAACCATAAATTTCTTATTGGAATAATATTACCTTAGAAAGAAATAAGGAAAACAAGATGATATGAAAGAACTCTCAACATAAATTTCTTATTGGAATAATATTACCTTAGAAAGAAATAAGGAAAACAAGATGATATGAAAGAACTCTCCATACTCAACACATGACATGACTTCATCACAATTCTTCAAAATGTATATATATGCTTGTTCCAATTCATTTGATTCAAGCTCAAATGGATCTTTAGCACCAAAAATACTTCCCGGTTGAGAAAATATAGATAAACCTCCATTTGACTTTTCTAAACCCACATCGTAATTTCGTTCAGGCCGATTGAATTTTGTGTCAATTTTATGCAGATACCTTGAACATAAGGTCATACATTCATTTACAATGTAGCACTCTACGATACAAGCTTCTGCACATGCCCTATTACCAATAAGTGATTTCAAAAAATATAACCACCTCTCGATAGGATACATCCATCGATATTGAATAGGCCCAGCAATTTCAGCTTCACCAGCTAAATGAATAGGCAAGTGCACCATGACATCAGAAAAAGGAGGAATGGCCTTTTCTAACTTGCAAAGTGTTATGGAAATTTGTGCTTCAATATTTTTCATGTCATCAATCCTCAACTCCTTCGATCCAAGCACACAAATAAATAAAGATAATTGAATAATAAGTTCACATACTACTTTGGAAAAAACACCATAAAGTGCGAGAGGAGGTATATGTTGTAAAAGAACATGACAATCATGACTCTTCAATCCAGAAATCTTACGATCCTTCAAATTCACACATTGAGAAAAATTAGATGAGAACCCATCAGGTACCTTTAAATTCTTCAAGAAAAGACAAACTTGTGCTTATTTTCAGGAGACAACGTGTAGCATGCAGTTGGAAGTTCCACTTTGTCCACCATTTGGATAGGATGCAATTCTGGTCTAGTGTTCATTTCCTGCAAGTCTAATCGAGTTTTAATTTTGTCCTTGCTCTTTCCTTTGACATTCATGATCGTCCCCATGATATTATAACATATTTTTTTTCTCAATATACATAACATCCAAATTATGTCGCAATAAGAGAGATTTCCAATATGGAAGTTCGAAAAAGATACCTTTCTTCTTCTAATTATCCTCTCATTTTTCATGTGAAGTCTTCATCTTCTTCTTAGGATCCTTTATCAATGGTTTCCCTTCAAAATCTTGCACTTCATTAAGTATCTTATTTCCGGAATACATTTTTGGTGGGAGCATTTTCTCTGTTGTACCATCAAATGACTTCTTGTCATTTCTCTACTTGTGACTCAAAGGAAGTGAAACGACCCTAAAAAGTCTCCAAAAATGTGCCTCGGAATGCTCAAAATTTTAAATTCCATGTATCTCAAAATACATGCGCGATATCGAAAATTCGACTTCATATTCTTGTTCAGGGAGTCAAATTAGGGGAATAAGGGTCTAACTCGATTTAAGAGCAAGTGAATAGCATTTTCAATTTTTTAAAAATCGCTTTCCAGTTTCTGTCTGCGATGGTGCCGCGACGCACCTCCATCACGACATGTGTTAATTCAGTCTCCGCGACAGGTCCACGATGCCGACCTATATAGTTTCAACCCAGTTATTTTTCTGTGCGATGTAAGACTTTTGGGTCTTGGGCCTAAGTATTCTGAAATGTGTTTTTACCTATACTTAGCCATGTTTCACCCTCATATCATCCTAAACATTCTCAAATATTCTCCCAAACACTTAGCCATACCTTTTTTCACTCCCAAATTCAAGTATCAAAACCCTCATCCAGAATTAAGGATTTCCTTCAAGCTTTGAGCCTCTATTTTCAATCTGTATTAAGAGCTTCCTCAAAGCTAAGGTATGTAGGTTTTAGCCATTGGGTCCTTTCACCCATGGTGCCCTAATCTCCTTTTTAGTCAATTTGCATGATTTAATGAAACGACCCCAAAAAGTCCCCGAAAACATGCCTAAAAAATGCCAGAATTTTAAATTCCATATATCTCTGAATTCTTTTGTTATTTCGAAAATCCGACTTCATATTCTTGTTTAAGAGGTCAAAATTAGGGTGAGGAGGGTATAACCTCGATTTTAGAGCAACTGTATCAAAATTGAAAAATCCCATGGTGCAATTTCCAGTGACGTTTTTGCGTCGCTTCCACAACGTGCCTCTGCTTATTTTGGGACTGTTTTTTTAACTCGGTCCAAGACTTCTAAGTCTTGGGCCTAAGTGTTCCCAAATGTGTTTTTACCTATACTTCCAACTTTCATCCTAATATTACCCAAAACATGTCCCAATACTTACTCAAACATTAAGTCATATTTTCACTTCCAAATTCAAGTCACTAACTCTCATCCCAAGCTAAGGTTCTCCTTCAAGGTTCTTCTTCAAGCTTCAAGTCTCTATCTCCAATCTTCACCAAGTTTATCTCTAAGCTAAAGTTTTGGGTTTCTTTCATGGGTTCCTTTCACTATGATACCCAAGCCTCCTTTTATTCAAATTGCATGATTTAAAGTTGATTTATAAATGGATTTTGATTATTATGAAATTCACTGCACATTATTTTAAAGCTATGTGAAATTGTGACTATTTTACTATGTTTTGAGCTATAAATCTTTGATCTATTGTAAGATTTGAGAAGGGATTTTGATGTATATTGTTTGAGGATGTTGCAAGGTATTGATTGATGGTTTTACAATGGATTTTCTTGGATGATTTCATCTCTATATTTCATGGTTTTATACTAGCATTACAAACCCTCTAAGTGTTTGATAAAATGTCCGGATGTGGTTTTTTGAGGAGTTGAAGGTCCAAGGCATAAGATATGATATGATTGACTATATGATGATGAAATGTGATTATGTATATGATATACTCTATATAAAGTGTTGCATTAGACCAGCCCAATCCGAGGGGACTAAGAATCCAGATAACCTAGATGGGGCTTTGTACTCGTCAACCTAGGGAAGGGTTTGTACTTCTCCTCCTAGTGATGGGGCGACATCATCACTAACCTGGATGGGGTTTTGTACTCATCCACCTAGGGAACGGTTTGTACTTCTCCACCTAGGGGATGGGGCAACATTATCATCAACCTAGGGAAGGGTTTGTACTTCTCAACTAGGTGATGGGGCGGCATCATCA
This sequence comes from Solanum ossicruentum, assembly GCA_025774065.1. NCBI lineage: Eukaryota > Viridiplantae > Streptophyta > Magnoliopsida > Solanales > Solanaceae > Solanum > Solanum ossicruentum. Next base: position 678,176 of record JAOTQR010000045.1, on the reverse strand, counting down.
CCAACCTAGTGAGGGGTTTGTACTTCTCAACTGGGTGATGGGGAGGGGTTAGTACTTCACCACCTAAGTGATGGGGTGACATCACCACTAACCTACCAAGGGATTTGTACTTTGAAAATCTAGCTTGGTCTTTTCTACACATATATTATCCTATATGAGCATGAGCTAATTAAGCATGTTTTACTTATGCATTGGTCATATATGGAATATTGTTATATTATGCCTATTTCCTATTGTTATATATGTTAATTATGATGCCTAGTTCTTGTTACATTGTATCCTACATACTTAGTACATTCAAACGTACTAATGCATACTCTATGCCTATATGATGTCACCATATAGGAACCGGTGCCCAAGTTGATCATCCTCCTCCTCCACATGGCTAGTTCGATACTACTCAAGCTAGTCGGTGAGTCCTCTACTTTAGGGACCTTAGTCTATGTTGCTCTTATTATGTATTGAGACATTCTTCTTTAGTGTCTATTTTGACTATGAGGGTGAGCGTAGTTGCTTATCTTGGCCCCCGCTTTTATCTATGTATTAGAGGTGTTTGTTGGACATGTTATGTATCTATGCTAAGAGCCTTGACTCTATTGTTCTTGATGTCTATGGTATGAAAGTGCTTTCCCTTAGCCCTGGTTGTCCCACTTTACTATCTCTTGATGCTTGATTTATTGCTTCCTCGACCAAGTATGTGTAATGATGTTCTAAGAGACTTGTTTAGAGTTCCTTCGGGTTCCCATTCACCATGTCATGTCTATGCCCTATGCTTGGGTCGTGACATTTAAAGTTGGTTTTACAATTGGGTGTAATAGTATGAACATGTCTATGAACTATGTTAAAGTTATGAAAAGTTGTGACTGTTATGCTATGTCTTGAGCTATAAATCTTGGATCTATTGTAAGATATGATGAGGGGTTTTGATGTATGTTACTTGAAGGTGTTGCAAGGTGTTGATTGATGGTTTTGCAATGAATTTTCTTGCATGATTTTATCTCTGTAATTCATGGTTTTATACTAGCATTACATACCCTCTAAGTATTTGATAAAATATCCAGATGTAGTTTCTTGTGGAATTTAAGGTCCAAAGCATGAGATATGATATGAATGATGTTATGATGATGAAATGAGCTTATGTATATGATGAATTCTATATAAAGTGTTGCATTAGAACTTGCCCAATCCGGGGGGACCAAGAGCCCGGGTAACCTAGATGAGGGTTCGTAGTCATCAACCTAGTGAGGGATTTGTACTTCACCACAGAGTGATGGGGTGACGTCATCATCAACCTAAATGGGGGCTTATACTCATCAACCTAGAGAGGTGTTTGTACCTCAACACCTAAGTGATGAGGTGGCATCATCACCAACCTACCAAGGGGTTTGTACTTTGGAAAGCTAGCTTGGTCTCTTCTACACATATGATATACTATATAAGCACGAGTTATTTAAGCATGTTTTACTTATGTATTGATCATACATGCCATATTGTTATATTATGCCTATTGTCCATTGTTATGAATTTTGATTATGATGCCTATCTCTTGTTGCATTGGATCCTACATACTTAGTACATTCAAACGTACTAATGCATACTCTTGCCTACATCATATCACCATGTCGGAACCGGTGCCCAAGTTGATCATCCTCCTCCTCCACATTGCTAGTTCGGTACTACTCAAGCTAGTTGTTAAGTCCTCCACTTCGGGGACCTTAGTCTATGTTTCTCTTATTATGTATTGAGACATCCTTTTTTATTGTCTATTTTGATTATGAGGGTGAGCCCAATTGCTTTGTCTTGGCCTCCACTCTTATCTAAGTATTAGAGGTGTTTGTTGGACATATTATGTATCTATGATATGAGATTTGACTCTTTGTCTCTTGATTATGATGTTAAGCAAGCTTTCCCCTTAGCTCCTTTGTCCTTATTCTTACTCTTTAAGACTTTTATATGCTTCCACGACCAATGATGTATAATGATAAGTTAAGAGGCTTATTTGGGGTTCTTTCGGGTTCCCCATTCATCGTGTCACATCTAGGCCCTTGGCTTGGGTCATGACAAACTTAGTATTAGAGCACTAGGTTGATAGATCCTCGGAGTCCAACTCACTATGTCGATTAGAGTTCTATTCATGGTTGTGAAGAACACTATGACTATGAATAGGAGGCTATGAGACGTTTTACGAAATATTTTCCTTCTTCATGTTCTAAGTCGTGCTATAGAGTCATGGTAAGTGTTTCCCCTAATGATTGTTCTTTGCTATGTTAGATTATGCCAAACACTTGAGGAAGAAGGGCCCAAACTCCCAAGAAGCAACCTACCAGTGGTGAGCTATGAGATGCTCTCACTATGCTTGCCCAAGTTGTGGCAAACCAAGACAATCAAGGGGCCCAAGCCCCTCATGCTACTACCCCGAGAGCTAGGGTAAGGGACTTCATGAGTATGAATCCTCCGGTGTTTTATAAGTCAAACGCGGATGAAGATCCATAAGCATTCATTGATGAGATCTACAAGATCTTAAATATCATGGGTGTTTGGCTGAATGAAAAGGCGGAGTTGGCGATGTACCAACTCAAAGGGGTATCCCAAATATGGTATAATCAATGTAAGGGTGAGAAGGGAATTAGCAATGTGGTGCATTAGGAGTAGTTCAAATTGGCTTTCCTTAATCAGTTCTTTCCTCTTGAGCTTAGGGAAGCTAAGTTGGTAGAGTTTGTGAACTTGAAACAAGGTGTTATGAGTGTGAGGGAGTATGCCCTCAAGTTTAATCACCTTTCAAACTATGCTCCTCATTTGGTGGCTCATCCTAGATCTAGGATGAATAAGTCTGTGATGGGGTCTCCGACTTAATGAGCAAAGAATATCGGTCCGCCATGCTAATTGATGACATGGACTTGTCTCAGTTAATGACATATGTCGAGCAAATGGAGGAGGAAAAGTTGAGGAAAAGAAGGAGGCATGAGGCCAAGAGGGCTCATCTGGGGGGTAAGTTCCTAAGGGGTGGTCAGTTCCATCAAGGCCAAGAGTCTTCTCATGCTACTAATAGGGGGTTTGCCAATGACTTTCCTAGGCCTTAAGGTGTAGGTGGTATGGCTCCCATTGATTTGTGTCCTACATATGGGAAGATTTATAGGGGCCCGTATTTGAAGGGTTCTAATGCATGCTTTCATTTTTGGGAGATTGGTCACAAAAGGGTGGATTGTCCAAGAAATCGTGGCAAGGGCCGGGGTGCAAATGCGGTTCCATTGAGTAGAGGTGGTCCTCAAGGTGGTTCCCCAAGGCACAATCGATTTTATGCTCTACATGGGAAGCATAGAGTTGGTGAGGTTCCCGATGTTGTTATCGGTATGTTGAAAATCTTTGACTTTGATGTATATGCGTTGATTGATCTAGGTGCCATGTTACACCCTTTGTTTCCCAAAATTTCCATGTTAACCCCGAGTTGTTGCATGAGTCATATGAAGTGTCTACTCCTATTGGTGTCTCTATTGTTGCTAGGAAAGTTTACAGAAGTTGTCCTATTTGTATTTTGCATAAGTTGTTGCCTTGTGATCTTGTTGAATTAGACATGGTAGATTTTGATGTCATTCTTGGGATGGATTGGTTGCATGCTTACGATGCTTCTATTAATTGTAGAACCCATAGGGTCAAATTCCAATTTAGAAATGATCCCATCCTTGAGTGGGAAAGTCAAGATATGGTGCTTAAGGGTAGATTCTGTTAGGTTATGGAGTCTAATATTGTATCGATGTACTGTGCTTAGAAATATGTCTGACAAGCCCCAGAAGGCTCAGGGTATTGTAGCAACTATCAGAACACTGTAGCAATGGTCAGGGAACTGTAGCAACGGTCAAGCAACGGCTAGAAATGGCACTGTAGCAACGACTAGAAAGGGCACTGTAGCAACAGCTAGAGTCCTTAGGAAGTTGTATAAATATGGGTCATTTCATTTGTTAGCATCCATAAATCTCCTATCTAGAAATCTCCCATCCAGAAATCTCCCGTCTAGAAATCCAAGCATTCTCCCAAATAATCTCCGTGCATAAATGTATTCGATGTAATTGTCTGGATATCATTAATATATATATCCTATCACCGTGGAGTTTACCCATTGGGTAAACTCCACGACAACATTGGGCGTTACCATGAAAGTAACTTTCTCTCTTCATGAATTTTCTCTGTCTTCTCTCTAGGAAGAACTTCCTCTTCCTCAATCTTTTTTTTTCTTCTTAGATCTTCAGATCGTATTTCCTAACAATTGTCGCCCACCATGGGGCAGGAATCACTACGATCTGGATGTTGGTAAGAAACGCAGGGGGAATAAAGGCTCCAAGAAGGTTGAGGAGCCGGTCGGATCGTCACCAAGTGAGGCCATAACTCACGCACTTTCGGTTTTGGAAATGAACGATGACGAACGAGGTAAAGACATCGGTGACATCACGCTCGGCAAAATATGGGTCTAGAGGGTGGATACTGCCCGACGAGTAGTAGAGTTTTTGCACCGCTGCTTGAATCAGTTTGATGGCAAGTTTCAGGCCTTGGAGGAATTCACCTTTGAGGAGAATCCAGACATCCGAAAAGGGTTAGACGGTTTCCAGGCAGCGGAACTCGAGTTGAGGGAGACCATCACTTCCTTAGAGTGTCGGCTCATGGAAGCACTAAGCCAGATGGAGGCCATGGACGCCATATGAATGGCATGGTCGGGGCCATGAAGGCTATGAGTGCAAGGATGAGGGCACTTGAGGAAGGAATGATGGACGGAGGATGCGTCTGGATCAAAGGAGGCCAGAGTTGAGGCTTCCAGGCCACTTGTCTTTAAAGGCATTCGAGATACGCAAGAGGTGGAGAACTTCTTGTGGCACTTAGAGAATTACTTCAAGTGCAACAAGGTGAGCTGCAATGATACGAAGATCAATGCGGCCATAATGTACCTGAGTGGATGGCAATGCTGTGGTGGAAGCGAAAGGATGCTAAGATTGGAAGGGGACTCTGCACGATCAACACATGGGAGCAGTTCAAGGCGGAATTCAAGAAGACATTCTACCCCAACAATGTTGTTCTACTTCATGGACGGATTACAAGGTTGGTCCAAAATGGAGTTGGAGCGTCGACAGGTTTCCACCTTTGACGAGGCCATCACGCAGGTAGAGGCTTTGACGGATGCTCGATATGACAGGCGAAGCAGAGACTGAGGGGAAGACTCGAATGGTGATCATGACCAAGGTGGGGGAGATGGTGGCAGAGGCCGGGGATGGCAGCCACGACCCAAGCATCATGACACCGACAGGCTTGATAATAGGAGATCTGGAAGACAAAGCGACGGAGAGGGCAAAGCAGCCCGAGAAAGCACCCAAGTGCTACCTATGCGGGGAGTCGTATAGTTACAGGCATTGCCCCAGATTAAAAAGCCTTGGTGCCATGCTGCGGAAACAGAAGGAGCAACAGGCACAAAAGGAGATGCACAATTCAGGAGAGGTATCAGAGCCCAGGTTCGGAGGGCAGGAGTGATAGACTGACGTGTGCGGAGTCACGGGTGTGGCATTAGGACCAAAAAAGTATGTGGCATCAAGACTAAAGATTTGCAAGGGTGCCTTGTATCGAAAGTCTTCCTGTCATGTGATGGTACTGGCGGCGTGTCTCATTGGGCAATAACGGTGGTGCAAGATGATTTGGCGGTTCAGATGGTGTAACCTAGCGATATGGAGGTCTACGATAATGCCTTGTGTTGAAAGTCTTCCCAACAGGATGGTCTGGCGGCATGTCCCGCAGGTTGTTGTGGCTATACAAGATGGTGGTAGATTCGAAACGATAATCGCTTGAGGGAAGGACAAGGATATTTCAGGTTCAGAGAATGCAAAGGAAGTGGGAGTTGAAGTTGAGTTGCAGAGGAGTTCGCCTACCAATGTTGCCACTGAAACTTAAGAAACTCTAGAGACGATTGCTGAAGAACCTGAGGTAGAATAAGTAACACCAGAGTAAACATTGAGGTGATCATGCACAACCATCAGGGCACCAGATAGAATCTTTTGATGAGGCCCTACAGGTGGAGAATTCGATCAAGTGGGAGCAAGCCATGAATGATGAAATGACTTTACTTGAGAAGAACAACACGTGGGTGTTGACTGAACTGCCTGCAAGGAATAGAGCTTTGTTGAACAAATAGGTGTTTAGAATCAAAGCTGACTCAGATGGAAAGAGGAGGTTCAAGGCTTGATTGGTGATTAAGGGATATTAATAATGAAAAGGTATCGATTATGCTGATCTGAGTAGAGATGTGGATTCATGCAAGATCACATCTGGGTACATCTACATTATAGATGGAATAGCAGTTAGCTGGATGTCTAAGCTTCAGAAGTGTATTGCCCTTTCGTCGACTAGGCTGAGTACATAGCAATAGTTGAAGAAATGATATGGTTGGTCGATTATTTGGAAGAATTAGGCTGGAAGCAGAGCGAGAAAATTCTTTGTACAGATAGTCAGAGTGTCATACAGTTGGTGAAAAATCCAATATATCATTCGAAGATGAAGCACATCCGAAGACGATACCATTTCACTCGGAAATCAGTGGAAGATGGTGACATGTGTTTGGAGAAGATAATGGGTGCAAAGAATCTAGCAGACATGTTGACCAAATGTGTTGGTGTTGAAAAACTGAGGTTGTGCAGAACTTCGGTTGGTCTTCTGTAGGTTGTACAGAAGAAAGTGTTGCGATGGGGTGAAGATATTATTTTGGAGACCGAGCAAATCAATCTCCAAGTTGGAGAATTGTTAGGTTATGAAGCCTAATATTGTATCGATGTATTGTGCTTAGAAACGTATTTGACAAGCCCCGAAAGGCTCAGGGTACTATAGCAACTATCAGAACACTGTAGCAACGGTCAGGGAACTGTAGCAACGGTCAGGTCACTGCAGCAACGGCTAGAAATGGCACTGTAGCAACGGCTAGAAAGGGCACTGTAGCAATGACTAGGGTCCTTAGAAAGTTGTATAAATATGAGGGCCATTTCATTTGTTAGGCATCCAGAAATCTCCTATCTAGAAATCAAAGTATTCTCCCAAGTAATCTCCGTGCATAAATGTATTCGGTGTAATTGTCCGGATATCATTAATATATATATCCGATCATCATAGAGTTTACCCATTGGGTAAACTCCACGGCAAAATTGGGTGTTACCACGAAAGAAACTTTCTCTCTCTTCACGAATTTTCTCTACCTTCTCTCTAGGAAGAACTTCTTTTTCCTCAATCTTTCTTTTTCCTTCTTAGATCTTCAGATCGGATTTCCTAACAGATTCATCTCTTGATGCTCAAGGGTAGATTCATCTCTTGCATTAAAGCCCATAAGTTGATCTCTAAGAGGTATCTTTACCATCTTGTGAGGGTTAGGGATGTGGAGTCTAAAGTCCTATCCATAGAGTCGGTTCTGGTTGTAAATGAGTTTCTTGATATCTTCCCAAATGACCTTCCTGGTGTACTTCCCGAACGAAAATAGATTATGGTATAGACCTCCTCCCCGATACTCAACCCATTTGTATTCCCCCTTATCGTATGGCCCTGGCGGATTTGAAGGAGTGAAAGGAGAAATTAAAAGATTTGTTGGAGAGGGGATTTATAAGACCTAACCAATCACCTTGGGTGCATCAGTGTTGTATGTAAAGAAGAAGGATGGGTCCCTTAAGATGTATCTTGACTATTGGTAACTCAATAAAATCACTATAAAGAATAGATATGCTCTTCCAAGAATTGATGATTTGTTTAACCAATTGCATAGGTCTAGCTATTTCTCTAAGATTGATCTTCGGTCCTAGTATTATCAAGTGAGGGTGAGGGAATGTGATATTCCAAAAATGGCTTTCCTGACTAGGTGTGGGCATTATGAGTTTGTTGTGATGTCATTTGGGTTGACCAATGCAATGACCACCTTCATTGACCTAATGAATAGGGTCTTCAACCTTACCTTGTTTCTTTTGTTATAGTCTTCATTGATAATATATTGATCTATTAACATAATAGGGAGGAGCATATGGGGCATTTGATGGTTGTGCTGCAAAGATTGAGGGAGGAGAAATTGTATGCCAAATATGACAAATGTGAATTTTGGTTGAAGAAGGTTGCATTCTTGGGTCATGTGGTGTCGGGGGATGGTATAAGAGTAGATCCTAGGAAAACCGATGTGATAAAGAATTGGCCTAGATCATTGAACCCATCGGATATTAGGAGTTTTTTGGACCTAGCGGGTTATTATAGAAGGTTTGTAAATGGTTTCTCCTCCATTGCTTTTCCAATGACAAAATTGACTCAAAAGAAGGTTAAGTTTGTATGGACCGATAAATGTGAGAGAAGGTTCCAAACATTGAAGGACAAGCTTGTATCTGCTCCTATATTGTCACTACTGGATGGGATTGAGGGATTTATGGTATATTTTGATTCTTCCTGGGTTGGTTTAGGTTGTGTGTTGATGCAAAATGGCAAGGTCATAGCTTATGCTTCTAGACAACTCAAGGTACACGAAAGGAACTACCCTACCCTTGATCTAGAGTTAGCTGCCATTGTGTTTGCATTAAAGATTTGGCATCACTATTTGTATGGGGTGCATGTTGATGTGTTCACCGATCACAAGAGCCTCCAATATGTCTTTACTCAGAAAGATCTCAACTTGAGGTAAAGGAGATGGTTAGAACTTCTTAAAGACTACGATATGAGTGTGTATTATCATTCGGGTAAGGCAAATATTGTGGTGGATGCTTTGAGTAGGGTGTCTATGGGTAGCCTAGCTCATACTGAAGGTTGTGATAAGGAAATGGCTAGGAGGTGCATCATTTGGCTAGATTGGCGGTAAGGTCAGAAGAGGTTGGTGATGATGGTGTTATTGTTGTTGATGGGTCTAAGTCTTCATTGGTTGATGAGGTGATAGCAAAACAAGATCTTGACTCTTCCTTGCTTGAATTGAAGGCCTTGCTGAAAGAGGGCAAAGTGGAGGTTTTCTCCCAAGGGTGGAGATGGTGCCCTTAGGTACCAAGGTAGGTTTAGTGGTATGGGGGAGAAAATCCTTGATGAGGCCCATAATTCTTCTTATTCTATCCATCTTGATTCCAACAAAATGTATAGAGATGTGAAGGATGTGTATTGGTGGGGAGGAGTGAAGAGGGACATTGCCAAATTTGTTTCTTGTTGCTATAGTTGTCAACAAGTCAAAGTCGAACATCAGAGGCCGAGTGGCCTAACCCAAGACATAGAGATTCCTACTTGGAAGTGGGAGATGACTAATATGGACTTTGTGGTTGGGTTGCCCAAAACTAGAAAAGATTTTGATTCCATTTGGGTTGTGGTTGATAGGATGACAAAATTGGCTCATTTTCTACTAGTTAAGGCCACATATGGGGCTGGAGAGTATGCAAGGTCGTACCTCCTTGAGTTAGTGAGGTTTCATGGGGTTCCTTTGTCCATCATATCGGATCGTAGTGCACAATTCCTTCACACTTTTGGAGGTCTTTTCAAAGGGTTATTGGTACAAAAGTTCACCTTAGTATGTCTTTCACCCTCAAACGGATGGCTAAGCCGAAAGAATCATTCAAATACTTGAGGATATGCTTAGGGCTTGTGTCTTGGCGCTTAAGAGTAGTTGGTATGATCATATTCCATTGATTGAGTTTGCCTACAACAATAGTTGTCACTCTAGCGTCGGTATAGCTCCTTTTGAGGCTCTTTATGGGAGACGTTGTACATCACTGATTGGTTGGTTTGAGGTTGGAGAAGTGGCTTTATTGGGATTGAATTTGGATATGGAGGCTCTTGATAAGACTAGGATGATTAGGAAAAGGTTGAAAACAGCCTAAAGTCGTCAAAAATCCTATGCCGATGTGAGAAGAAGAGATCTTGAATTCAAAGTGGGTGATTGGTCTATTTGAAAGTTTCTCCAATGAAAGGTAAGGTCCCCTTTGGTATAAAGGGGAAGTTGAGTCCAGGATATGGTGGTCCTTATGAGGTGATAAAGAGGGTCGGCAAGGTAGCTTAAGAGTTGAAGTTTCCTAGCGGAATGAATTTTGTTTATCCGATGTTCCATGTCTCTACATTGAGAAAATGTATTGGAGATACTAATGCTATTGTGCTCTTGATGTGGTGGGTGTCGTTGAGGATAAATTAATTTATGTGAGACTCTGATTCATATTTTGGATAGGACAGTGAAGAGATTGAGGAACAAGGAGGTGGCATCCGTTAAGGTCCTTTTGAGGACCCAACAGGTCGAAAGTGCTACATTAGAGGCCAAAGCGAACATGCGAAAGCAGTATCCTTATCTTTTCCACTCCACTCAAACCTAAGGTACTAATTTTAAGTCCTCTATGTGATTTCAAGTCTTATATTTCAGCCCCTATGTCATTCATATGCATTCATGTTTAAGTTGGCAAATTTGTGATGATTTTACGTTTATCTTGAAATTTTGAAAATGGCGTTTTAATTGTAATGTTGCATTCTTATTGGGGCTGATTTGTTTATGATCACTCTCGTCTTGTAAGTCTCTTTTACATTCGGGGACGAATGTTCCCAAGGGGGAGATATTGAAATGACCCCAAAAAGTGCCTGAAAATGTGCCTTGGAATGCTTGAAATTTTAAATTCCATATATCTCAAAATTCATGCGCGATATCGAAAATTCGACTTCATATTCTTGTTCAGGGGGTCAAAATTAGGGAAAAAGGGTCTAAACCCGATTTAAGAGCAAATGAATAGCAAGTTCAATTTTCTAAAAAATGCTTATTCAGTGTCTGTTCGCGATGGTACAACGACGCACCTCCATCGCGTATTGTGTTAATTCAGTCTCTGCGACAGGTCTGCAACACAAACCTGTATAGTTTCTGCCCAATTATTTTTCTGTGCGGTCCAAGACTTTTGGGTCTTGTGCCTAAGTGTTCCCAAACGTGATTTTACCTATACTTAGCCATATTTCACCCTCATACCATACCCTCATACCATCCTAAACATTCTGCAATATCTTCTCAAACACTTAGCCATATTTTCACTTCCAAATTCAAGTCTCTAAATCTTCATCTGGAATTAAGGATTTCCTTCAAGCTTCAGTCCTCCATTTTCAATCTTCATCAAGAGCTTGCTCAAAGCTAAGGTATGTAGGTCTTAGCCATCAAGTCCTTTCACCCATGGTTTCCTAATCTCCTTTTTACTTGATTTGAATGATTTAAAGTTGATTTTACAATTGGATTTACTAGTATGAACATGTTTATAAACTATGTTAAAGCTATGTAAAGTTGTGGCTGTTTTGCTATGTGTTGAGCTATGCATCCTGGATCTATTATAAGATTTGATGAAGAGTTTGATGTATGCTACTTGAGGTTGTTGCAAGGTGTAGATTGATGGTTTAACAATGTATTTTCTTGCATGATTTCATCTCTATATTTCACGGTTTTATACTAGCATTACACACACCCTCGAAGTGTTTGATAAAATTCCCGGATATGGTTTCTTGAGGAATTGAAGGTCCGAAGTATGAGATATGATATGAATGATGTTATGATGACAAAATTAGCTTATGTATATGATGAATTCTTTATAAAGTGTTGCATTAGACCATGCCCAATTGGGGGGGGGGGGACCAAGAGCCCAGGTAACCTAGATGGGGGTTCGTACTCATCAACCTAGTGAGGGGTTTGTACTTCACCACCAGGGTGATGGGGTAGCATCATCATCAACTTAGATGGGGATCTGTGCTCATCAACCTAGTGAGGTGTTTGTACCTTACCACTTAAGTGATTGAGTGGCATCATCCCCAACCTACCAAGGAGTTTGTACTTTGGAAAGCTAGCTTGGTCTCTTCTACACATATGATATCCTATATAAGCATGAGTTACATAAGCATGTTTTACTTATGAATTAATCATACATGCCATATTATTATATTATGCCTATTTCCTATTGTTATGCATTTTGATTATGATGTCTATCTCTTATTGCATTATATCCTACATACTTAGTACATTCAAACGTACTAATACATACTCTTACCTACATGATATCACCATATAGGAACCGGTGTCCAAGTTGATCATCCTCCTACACGTGACTAGTTTGGTACTAATCAAGCTAGTTGGTGAGTCCTCTATTTCGGGGACCTTAGTCTACGTTTCTCTTATTATGTATTTTGACTCTCTTCTTTAGAGTCTGTTTTGACTATGAGGGTGAGCCTAGTTGCTTTATCTTGGCCCCTACTCTTATCTATGTATTAGAGGTGTTTGTTAGACATGTTATGTAACTATGATATGATCTTTGATTCTTTGTCTCTTGATTATGATGTTATGCAAGATTTCCCCTTAGCCCCTTTGTCCCTATTCTTACTTTTTATGTCTTTTATATGCTTCTGCGACCAATGTTGTGTAATGATAAATTAAGAGGCTTGTTTGGGGTTCCTTCGGGTTCCTCATTCGCCATGTCACATCTAGGCCCTAGGCTTGGGTCATGATAGGAAGGTAACATCGATGACCTATAAAGCACTGCTTTTTATAATTAGGCAATCAAATTGAGGAAGTATCTTTATTGCAAGATGGACATGCCAATTTTCCTTTTGTACTCCATCCTGATAAATTTCTGTATGCTGAAAAGTCATTAATAGTCCATAACAAAGAAGCATGCAACTTAAAAAAAAAATTTATTGATGCATCAAAGGTCTCAACACCAACTTCCCACAACTCCTTCAATTTCTCGATTAGAGATTGAAGATATATATCAATTGCATCTCTAGGATCGTTTGGACTGGGAATAAGCATTGACAAAATAAAACTCTCCTATTTCATACACAACTAAGATGGTAAATTATATGGAATAAGAACCACATGCAAAATGCTATATGGAGTCTTTGAATTGCGAAATGGCTGAAATCCATCGCTAGCAAGTCCAAGTCGAACATTGTGGGGCTCAACTGCAAATGATGGATGAAGTTCGTCAAATGATTTCCATGTCAATGAATCAGTTGTGTGCCTCATTATACCATTATCAGTTCTTTCAGCCTTATGCCATGTCATTAGAGAAGATGTTTTTGAAGACATAAACAACCTTTGAAGTCTAGGCTTCGGAGGAAAATAACGTAAAGTCTTTGATGCTATCTTTTTATCCTTTTTATCCTTTATCTCCCCACTATGTGCATCTATTTTCCATTTGGATACACCACAAATTTTACAAGAATCAAGTAAGCTATCCTCTTTCCAGTATAACATGCAATCATTAGTACAAGCATCAATCTTGTTGTAAGAAATCCCAAGATCTCGAATTATCTTCTTTGCCTCGTAATATGAACCTGGCAAATTGGCCACATCAGGCAATAACTCACCTTTTAACATTTTCAATAGCATGGTAAATGACTCATTACTCCAACGATCCATATTTTGATATGAAGAAATTTAATCAAGGATGAAAGCTTTGAGACCTTTGAGTTTTGGTATAGTGGCTGCTCGAAATCCTTTAGAAGGCTGTAAAATTTTTTCGCTTCAACATTTGGTTCCTCTTCAAGTAAATCATCACAATTGGTGTGGCTAGCATCTCTATCAACATTAGAATATAAATCTTTCAACAATTCTTCTACTTCATCTTAACTCTCACAATCATCTACTTCGTCACCATCTTCATCTTTAGAATCGGACACTGTTTCACGTAAATGTTCCCCATGGTGATACCAAAAAGTATAATTTTGAATTATTGCATATGCTTTCAAATGTGTGTCAATCGTCTCACGAGTTCCTAATGTTGTATTACAAAAATTGTAACATGGACACCAAATTTCACATTCATCTCCTTTTCCTCAAAAAGCATAATCTAAGAACCCATTCGCCCCGTCTAAGTAGATTTTGTTGACACGATTATCAAAAGAAAGTTGCATCCATTGCTTATTAGGTGCCATAAACTTAGAGTACTTAAAAAATAGATTAAGAATATGTAAAGTATGCAAGAATCATAAGATTTAAGTAACTTTTTTTATCAGCAGATCCATATAACTAGGCAGCGGTGCTGGTCGAAAGATTGAGGAGGTGGACTAAGTTGTTGCCTCGTATATTGATTTTTATTTTATATATTTAGAGAACTGGAACTTTGTTTCAAAGATTCTGCACTGTATTTCTGTTAAAAGTGAAAACTCTACCAATAGCTCTTTCTTTATGCAATGAAGTACAATCTTTTGTTGTAAAAATAAAAAAGTACTCCCTCAACTAGGTCTCCCAACTTGATAATCTTTCATCGATTGTTCCAATAAAAAATTTGACTGTAGATAGTACTCCAACAACTAGAAATCCCAACGCAACAATCTTTCACTAATTACAAAAAAGAAAACTAACCTGATTATACAAGAGAAGAAGAAGTTGAAGAGTAACTGAAAGTCTGGAACAGAACAAATAGTAAAGAACCTTGGGAAAAGAATGCAGTCAACTCATCTAAGAGGAGGCGTACTTTAAAAAAAATAGCAGATGGAAATAAATTTGGAAATATTAGATGACCTGTTGTGCTTTCTTATTTTGGATCACTAATCGAGCGATGATTTTTTTTTAGAACAAAAAATCTAATCCAAGATAAAATATAGCATACTATAAGGAAATAAGTCATGTTGTCTGGAAATGTACCATAAGACGACTAAGTAGCAATCTCCTCCTAGGAAAACAATTCATTAAACAAAGATGCAATGACCACCTCACCTGGGACCCCTGTTTTTAAATCACTCACTGCCTATTATGGTTGGTTCAAAAACTTATGCATTAAGGATGCAACGGGTGCACTACTAGTCAACATAATTTTCAAAATTGGAAGCATTTACTGAAACTAGATATGTTGCATAACCTATAAATTAGATCACCTAATATTGGGTTCCTGGTAATCACTAAGGCTTAGGAGTAGAGATTTCTTGAAACTCATTTCATAAGAAGCTTCTACTGTAGTAGGGACTCATAACAGTAAGATAAAGATATATGATCAAATTTCAATATAGCAACATCATCCTTTAAAGATCAAAATCACTTAGAAGTTTGAGAATTTATCAAATCGAACTTAAACAACCATGTTTTTAACCAAAATAAACACATTTTTTGTGATGAACAATGTTACAACGAGATAGATTTGAAAACAACTCAATTTATCTCAACAAGAATGAGCAGCTAAAAATAAAATAAAATTAGAACTCAAACTTCAAAAACATGATCAAGAGACGACAATGTAAGATTAAGCAATAGTGATTAGTATCTCTAATTCATTATTCAAACACTCCAAATACAAGTGAATCAGTCATCTTAAAATATGTATTGACACATGACTTGTAGCACATTAATAATACAAAACAGTTACTTAACCTGTAGTACATAGAAGATTATACATCTTTGTTAGTCGATTAAGACACCAATATAGAGAATCTTTATGTTGTATAATCACCAACTAATCTATCAAGAATCAGATAAGGAATTTGTTCTCTATTGAAGAGGGAAAATCATGAAGTAGAGAAGAATAGGGAATGATCTCGTCTTAGTTTTTTTCTAAAAATAATACTATTTTATACGTATAGTGATTCTTCAAACACACAATATACAACAAAATTGAATCAGTTAAAATCTGAACTGAATAAAATAAGAAAATAGGGTAAAGTTGAGCGATGGATCAGATATCAGAAAAAAGAAAAGAAACAGAGATAGCGTAGCTGAAATTTGCAGATCTGAGATTGAAACCAGAGGCTTTGCTGCTGAAAATACGTTCAGAAGTTCTGGGGGAGTTGTGATAACCCCTAGGAACTCCTATGTTGATCGATATTAAAGAGAGATAATCTGCTATTAACGTTGTGTAGTAGAGGCAATATTGTGACCAGTGGGTTTTGAGAGAAAACAGAGTTTTTTTTTAGGTTTCAGAAAAAAAACGTTTTTTGGCGCCTACTTTTTAATAAAACACAGAAAATTTAATTTTTTAGTGATTTTTTAAAAAATGTTTTGGCGGCACTCTCTCCATAAGGTTCTCAAATACAATTGGGGCCAGTTATTAATTTTATTTAGGACCGGATTCTACACCTTCATAATAAAATAGAACTTTAAGGACCGGAATATAATCTCGTCCCAATATATATACTTTTAGCGACGGGATTATCTACTAGTCCCTAACTGTGGGTCATAAATAAGCCCTTTTCTTGTAGTGGAGTGTGCATTATCATCTGGGTAATGCTAATGTGGTGGCGGATGCTTTGATTAGGGTGTCTATGGGTAGCCTAGCTCATGTTGATGGTGGTAATAGGGAGGTGGTTAGGGAGGCCCATCGTTTGGCTAGATTGGGAGTTAGGTTGGGGGAGATGGATAATGGTGGTGTTGTTGTTGTTGATGGTTCTAAATCCTCATTGGTTGAGGAGGTTAAAACTAAACAAGATCTTGACCTTTCCTTGTTTGAATTGAAGGTCATGGTGAAAGAGGGAAAAGTAGAGATTTTCTCCCAAAGGAGAGATGATGTTTTAGATACCAAGGTAGGATGTGTGTGCCTTGTGTTGATGGCTTGATAGAAAAGATCTTTGATGAGGCCCATAATTCGTCTTATTCTATTCACCCTGGTTCTACTAAAATGTATAGAGATTTGAGGGAGGTATATTGATGGGGAGACATGAAGAGGGATATTGCCAAATTCGTTTCCGGTTCTCATAGTTGTCAACAAGTCAAATGAGAAGACCCCGAAAAGTACCCGAAAATGTGCCTTGGAATGCCTGAAATTGTGAATTCCATATATCTCAAAATTCGTTTGTTATTTCGAAAATATGACTTCATGCCCTTGTTCAGGTGGTCAAAATTAGGTGAAAAAGGGTCTAACCCCGATTTAAGAGCGAAAGATTAGCAATTATGAAATTCCCAAATGTCAATTTCCAGTGGGGTTTTTCGCATTGCCTTCGTGACGCGCCCCTGTATAATTAGGGGATAGTTTTTTTTAGTTCGGTCCAAGACTTCTACGTCTTGGACCTAAGTGTTCCCAAATGTATTTTTACCTATACTTAGCCTTATTTCACCCTCATATTACCCAAAACATTCCCCAATACTCAGTAAAACACTCAGTCATATTTTCAGTCCCCAAACTCAAGTCCTAAATCCTTATCCCAAGCTAAGGTTCTCCTTCAAGGTTTTTCTTCAAGCTTCAAGTCTCCATCTCCAATCTTCACCATGTTCATCTCCAAGCTAAAGTATGTGGGTTTCTTTCATTGGTTCCTTTCACCACGATACCCAAGCCTCCTTCTACTCAAATTGTATGATTTAAAGTTGATTTACAAATGCGTCTTGCTCATTATGAATTTCACTGCACATTATGTTAAAGCTATGTACAGTTGTGACTATTTTGCCATGTATTGAGCTATAAATCTTTGATCTATTGTAAGATATGAGAAGGGGTTTGGATGTATATTGATTGAGGGTGTTGCAAGATGTTGATTAATGGATTTACAATGAATTTTCTTGCATAATTTCATTTCTATAATTCAAGGTTTTATACTAGCATTACACACCCTCTAAGTGTTTGATAAAATGTCCGAATGTGGTTTCTTGAGGAGTTGAAGGTCCGAAGCATGATATATGATATGATTGACTATATGATGATGAAATGAGCTTATATATATGATATATATTCTATATGAAGTGTTACACTAGACCATGCCCAATCTGGAAGGGAAGAACTAAGAGCCCGGATAACTTTATCGGGGTTAGTACCTTGATACCCAATCAAAGGGCTAGTGCCTTAATAACCGAGGTGGGAGTTTGTACTTATCAACTGAGGTAGGGGTTTGTACTCATCAACTGAGGTGGGGGTTTGTACTCATCAACCATGTGAGGGGTTTGTACTTCACCACCAGGGTGATAAGGTAAGATTATCATCAACCATGTGAGGGTTTGTGCCATATCACCGGGGTGATGGGTGAGATCATCATCAACCAACCAAGGGCTTGTACTTAGGGAAATCTAGCTTGCTCTATTCTACACGTATGATAACTTATATGAGCATGAGTTATTCAAATATGTTTTACTTGAGCATTGAGCATACATCCCATATTGTTATATGATGTCTATTGCCTATTACTATACATTTTCATTATGATGCCTAATTCTTGTTGCATTGCATCCTATATACTTAGTACTTTCTAACGTACTAATGCATACTCTATGTCTACATGATGTCACCATGTAGGAATCAATGCCCAAGTTGATCATCCTCCTCCTCCACGTGGCTAGTTCGATACTAGTTAGTGAGTCATCCACTTCGGTGATCTTAGTCTATGTAGCTCTTATTATGTATTGAGACATTCTTCTTTATCTTCGACTATGAGGGTGAGTCAGCTTGCTTTGTCTTGGCCCCCGCTCTTATCTATGTATTAGAGATGTTTGTTAGACAAGTTATGTATCGATGATATGATATTTGACTTTTGTCTTTTGATTATGATATTGTGCAAGCTTATCCCTTAGCCCTTTTGCCCTTATTCTTTCTCTTTAATGTCTTTTATTTATTTCCGCAAAAAATGATGTGTAATGGCAAGTTAAAAGACTTGTTTGGTGTCCCTTCGGGTTCCCTATCCACCATGTTACCTCTAGGCCTTAGGCTTGGGTTGTGGCAAACTTAGTATTAGAGCACTAGGTTGATAGATCCTCGGAGTCCAACACACCGCATTGATTAGAGTCCTATTCATGGTTGTGAAGTGTGCCATGACTATGAGTAGGAGGTTATGAGACATTTTAGGAAATGTTTCCCTTCTTCATGTTCTAAGTTGTGCTATAGAGTTTTGGTAAGTTTCTCCCCTAACAATTGTTCTTTTATATGCTAGATCATGCCAAACACTCCAGGAAAGAAGGGCCATAACTCCCGAGGAGCAGCCTATCATTGGTGAGCTCCGAAGATACTCTCACTATGCTTGCCCAAGTGTGGCCAACCAAGTCAATCAAGGGGCACAAGCCCCTCATGCTACTACCTTGGGAGCTAGGGTAAGAGACTTCATGAGGATAAATCCTCCGGTATTCTATAGGTCAAAGATGGATGAAGATCTAGAAGAGTTCATTGATGAGATTTACAAAATCTTGAATATTATGGGTGCTGGGACAAATGAAAAAGCGGAGTTGGTGGCTTACCAATTCAAAGGGGTAGCTCAAATATGCTATGGTCAACGGAAGGGGGAGAAGGGTAATGGTTATGTGGTGCTTTGGGAGGAGTTCAAATTGGATTTCCTTAATCGATTTTTTCCTATTGAACTTAGGGAGGCAAAGTTGGTAGAGTTTATGAACTTGAAACAAGGTGCTATGAATGTAAGGGAGTATGCCCTTAAGTTTAATCAACTTTCAAAATATGCTCCTCATTTGATGACCGATCCTAGACCTAGGATGAATTAATTTGTGATGAGGGTCTCCGACTTGCTGAGTGAAGAATGCTGGTCTGTCTTACTAATTAGTGACATGGACTTTATTGTTTGATGACTTATGCTGAGCAAATAGAGGATGAAAATTTGAGGAAGAGAATGGGGCATGAGGCCAAGAGGGCCCGATTTGAGGGTAAATTCCAAAAGGGTGCTAGATTCATCAAGGCCAAGGGCCTCCTCATGCTACTAATAGGGGTTCTGCCAATGAATTCCTAGGTCTCAAGGTGTTGGTGGTGTGGCTCTTATTGATGGGTGTCCTAGATGTGGAAGGAATCATAGAGGCTCATGTTTGAAAGATTCTAATGCATGCTTCGATTGTGGGGATATTGGGTACAAGAAGGTAGACTGTCTAAGAAACCATGGCAAAGTCCGGGGTGCTAATACGGTCCCATTGGGTAGAGGTGGTCCTTAAGGTGGTGCCCCAAGGCATAATCGATTTTATGTTATACATAGGAGACAAGGGGTTGGTGAGGTCCCCAATGTTATTACCGGTATGTTGAAACTCTTTGACTTTGATATATATGCTTTGATTGATCCAGGTGCCATAGTTTCCTTTGTTACCCCTTTTGTTGATAAAAAGTTCCATGTTGTTTTTGAGTTGTTGCGTGAGTCATATGAAGTGTCTACTCCTATTGGTTCCTCAATTGTTGCTAGGAAAGTTTATAGGAACTATCTTATTTGCATTTTGCATAAGTTGTAGCCTTGTGATCTTGTTGAATTAGATATGGTAGAATTTGATGTCTTTCATGGGATGGATTGGTTGCATGACTACTATCCTCCTATTGATTGTAGAACCCATAGGGTCAAGTTTCAATTTCCAAATGAACCCATCCTTGAGTGGGAGAGTCAAGATGTGGTGGTCAAGGGTAGATTCATTTCATGTATTAAAGCCCGTAAGTTGATCTCTAAGGGGTGTCTTTACCATCTTGTGAGGGTTAAAGATAGAGAGTCCAAACTGTCGGTTCCAGTTGTAACCGAGTTTCTTGATGTCTTCCCAAATGACCTTTCTAGTGTCCCTCTCGAAAGGGAGTTTGATTTTGGCATAGATCTCCTTCCCAATACCCAACTTATCTCAATTCCCCCTACCATATGGCCTCAAAAAAGTTGAAGGAGTTAAAGGAACAATTGAAAGATTTGTTGGAGAAGGGATTTATTAGACCTAGTCAACCACCATGGAGTGCTCCGGTGTTATTTGTGAAAAAGAAGGATGAGTCACTTCGAATGTACATAGACTACAGGCAACTCAATAGAGTCACTATAAAGAATAGATATCCTCTTCCCAGAATTGATTACTTGTTTGACCAATTGCAAGGGGCTAGCTTTTTCTCTAAGATTGATCTTCGGTTCGGGTATCATCAAGTGAGGGTAAGGGAGTGTGATATTCCAAAGATGGCTTTCCGGACAAGATATGGGCATAATGAGTTTGTTGTGATGTCATTTGGGTTGAACAATGCACCATCCATCTTCATGGACCTAATGAATAGGGTCTTCAAACCCTACCTTGATTCCTTTATTGTGGTCTTCATTAATGATATTTTGATCTATTCACATAGTAGGGAGGAGCATATGGGACATTTAAGGGTTGTGTTGCAAAGTTTGAGGGAGGAAAAATTGTAGGCCAGATGTGATAAGTTTGTATTTTGGTTGAAGGAGGTTGCATTCTTGGGTCATATGGTGTCGGGGGATGCTGTAAAAATGGATCCTAAGAAAATCAATGTGATTAAAAATTGTCCTAGCCCATAGATCCTGTCGGATATTAGGAGCTTCTTGGGACTTGTGGGTTACAGTAGAAGATTTGTGAATGGATTCTCCTCCATTGCTTCCCCTATGAAAAAAATTGACTCAAAAGAAGGTTATGTTTGTGTGGACTGATGAATGTGAGAGAAGCTTCTAAACATTGAAGGATAGAATTGTGTCCGCTCCTATATTGTCACTACTAGATGGGCTTGTGGGTTTTTTTTTGTGTATTATGATGCATCTAGAGTTGGTTTGTTGTGTGTGCTAATGCAAAATGGTAAGGTCATAGCCTATGCTTCTAGACAACTCAAAGTTCATGAAAGGAACTACCCTACCCATGATCTTGAATTGGCCACCGTGGTGTTTGCATTAATAATTTGGTGTCATTATTTGTCTAGGGTGCATGTTGATGTTTTCACCGATCATAAGAGCCTCTAAAATGTCTTCACTCAAAACGATCTCAATTTGAGAAAAAGAAGGTGGCTAAAACTTCTTAAGGACTATGGCATGAGTGTGTATTATCATCTGGGTAAGGCAAATGTGGTGGCAGATACGTTGAGTATGATATCTATGGGTAGCCTAGCCCATGTTGATGGTGGTGATAGGGAGATGGCTAGAGAGGTGCATAGATTGGCTAGATTGTGGCTAAGGTTGGAACAGTTTGGTGATTATGGTGTTGTGGTTATTGACAGGTCTAAGTCTTCTTTGGTTGACAAGGTGATAGCAAAACAAGATCTTGACTCCTCCTTGCTTGAATTGAAGACCTTGGTGAAAGAGGGCAAAGTAGAGGTTTTCTCCCAATGGGAAGATGGTGCCCTAAGACACCAAGGTTGGTTGTGTGTGCCTTGTGTTGATGGTTTGAGGGAGAAAATTCTTGATGCGGCCTTTAATTCTTCTTATTCTATCCACCCCGGTTCCACCAAAATGTATAGAGACTTGAGGGATGTGTATTGGTGGGGAGGCATGAAGGTGGACATTACCAAATTTGTTTCCGATTGCCATAATTGTCAACAAGTCAAAGTCGAGCATCAAAAGCCGGGTGGCCTAACCCGACATAGATATTCCCACTTGGAAGTGGGAGGTAATTAATATGGATTTTGTGGTTGGGTTGCCCAAGACTAGAAAGGGTTTTGATTCCATTTGGGTGGCGGTTGATAGGATGACGAAATTGGCTCACTTCTACTGGTTTAAACAACATATGGGGCTGAAGAGTATGCAAGGTTGTACATTTATGAGATAGTAAGGTTGCATTGGGTTCCTTTGTCATTATATCGGATCGTGGTTCACAATTCACTTCACACTTTTGTAGGTTTTTTCAAAGGGGTTTTGGCACAAAAGTTCTCCTTAGTACGACCTTCCATCCTCAAGCTGAAAGAACCATTCAAACACTTAAGGATATGCTAAGGGCTTATGTATTAGAGTTGAGGGGTAGTTGGGATGACCATCTTCCTTTGATTGAGTTTGCCTACAACAATAGCTATCACTCTAGTATCGATATGGCTCCTTTTGAGGCTGTTTATGGAAGGCGTTATAGATCACCGGTTGGTTGGTTTGAGGTTGGAGAGGTGTCTTTATTGAGAGTGGATCTGGTTATGGAGGCTTTTGAGAAGGTTAGGATGATTATGGAAAGGTTGAAGACGGCCCAAAGTCATCAAAAATCTTATGCTAATGTGAGAAGAAGGGACCTTAAATTCAAAGTGGGTAATTGGGTTTACTTGATGGTTTCTCCAATGAAAGGAGTGGTTCGTTTTGGTAAAAAGGGGAAGTTGAGTCCAAGGTATGTTGGTCCTTATGATGTGATAAAGAGGGTAGGCAAGGTAGCTTATGAGTTGAAGTTGCCTAGTGACATTAATTTGGTTCATCTGGTGTTCCATGTATCAATGTTGAGAAAATGTATTGGTGATGCTAATACTATTATGCCTCTTGATGTTGTCGGTGTTGTTGAGGATAACTTTAGTTATGAGGAGGTTCCAGTTTAGATCCTAGATAAGGAAGTGGAGAGATTAAGGAACTAGGAGGTGGCATCTTAAGGTCCTTTGGAGAAACCAACAAATCGAAAATGCTACTTGGGAGGCCGAAGTGAAAATGCAAAAGTGGTATCCTTATATTTTCCACTCCACTCAAGCCTAAGGTACTAATTCTAAGTCTCCTATGTGGTTTCAAGTCTTATATTTCAGCCCCTATGTCATTTATATGCATTCATGTTTAAGATGGCAATTTATGATGATTTTACACTTATGTTGAGATTTTGAAAATGATGTTTTAAATGTAATGTTGCATTTTAGTTAGGGCCGGTTTGTTTGTAATTATTCTTGTCTTGTATGTCTCTTTTACATTCGGGGAAGAATGTTCCCAAGGGGAAGATACTGAAATGACCCCGAAAAGTGCCCAAAATATGCCTCAAATGCCCAGAATTTCAAATTCCCTATATCTCAAAATCCGTTTGTTATTTTGAAAATCCGACTTCATATTCTTATTCAGGGGATCAAAATTAGGTAAAAGAGGGTCTAACCCCAATTTAAGAGCGAAAGATTAGCAATTATGAAATTTCTAAATGTCGATTTCTAGTGTGATTTTCTCATTGCCTTCGTGACGCGTCCCTGTATAATTTGGGGACTGATTTTTTAGTTCGGTCCAAGACTTCTAAGTCTTGGGCCGAAGTCTTGGACCAAAGTGTTCCCAAATGTGTTTTACCTACACTTAACATTATTTCACCCTCATATTGCCCAAAACATTCCCCAATACTCACTCAAACACTTAGTCATATTTTCACTTCCCAAACTCAAGTCCTAAACCCTCATCCCAAGCTAGCATTCTCCTTCAATGTTCTTCTTCAAGCTTCAAGCCTCCATCTTCAATATCACCAAGTTCATCTCCAAGATAATTTATGTGGGTTTCTTTTATTGGTTCCTTTCACCCATGATGCCCACGCCTCCTTTTACTCAAATTACATGATTTAAAGTTGGTTTACAAATGGGTGTTGCATATTATATAATTCACTGCACATTATGTTAAACCTATGTATAGTTGTGACTGTTTTGCCTTGTTTTGAGCTATAAATCTTTGATCTTAAGATTTGTGAAGTAGTTTTGATGTATATTGCTTGAGGGTGTTGCGAGGTGTTGATTATTGGTTTTACAACGGATTTTCTTGCATGATTTCATCTTTATAATTCATAGTTTTATACTAGCATTACACACCCTCTGAGTGTTTGATAAAATGTCAAGATGCGATTTCTTGAGAAGTTGAAGGTCCAAAGCATGAGATATGATATGATTGACTATAGGATGATGAAATGAGCTTATGTATATTTTATATTCTATATGAAGTGCTACATTAGACCATTCCCAATTTGGGGGGGGGGGGGGGGGGGGAAATAGGAGCCAATTTTAATCTTTTAGGGGTTTATTCATTTATAA
>JAOTQR010000045.1:641228-653618 GCA_025774065.1 Solanum ossicruentum | reverse complement strand
TTTTTTTTTTTCTTAAATAGTCAGGGCAGGTGTGGGCGTGGGGGGGGGGGGGGGGGGGGGGGGGGGGGCGGGGGAGAACTAAGAGCCTACTTAACCTTGTTAAGGGTTATTACATTGATAGACAATCAAGGGGCTAGTGCCTTGATAACCGAGGTAGGGGTTTGTACTCATCAAACGAGGTGAGGGTTTGTAGTCATCAACTGAGGTGGGGGTTTGTACTCATCAACCATGTGAGGGGTTCATACTTCTCCAACAGGGTGATAAGGTGAGATTATCATCAACCATGTGAGGTGTTTGTACCACACAACTAAGGTGATAGAGTGAGATTATCATCAACCAACCAAGGGTTTGTACTTGGGGAAATCTAGCTTGCTCTATTCTACACGCATGATAACCTATATGAGCAAGAGTTATTCAAATATGTTTTACTTGGGCATTGAGCATACATGCCATATTGTTATATGATGTCTATTGCCATTGTTATACATTTTATGATGCCTAATTCTTGTTGCATTGCATCCTAAATACTTGGTATATTCAGACGTACTAATGCTTACTCTATGCCTACATGATTTTACCATGTAGGAACTGGTGCCCAAGTTGATCCTCCTCCTCCTCCTTGTGGCTAATTCGATACTACTCAAGCTAGTTGGTGAATCCTCCACTTTGGGGACCTTAGACTATCTTACTCTTATTATGTATTGAGACATTCTTTCTTATCTTCTATTTTGACTATGAGGGTGAGCCAGTTACTTTGCCTTGGCCCCCGCTCTTATCTATATATTAGAGGTGTTTATTAGACACACTATGTATCTATTATATGAGATTTGACTATTGTATCTTGATTATGATATTGTGCAAGCTTTTCCCTTAGCCCTTTTGCCCATATTCTTGCTCTTTAATGTCTTTTATATGCTTCTGCGACCAATGATGTGTAATGACAAGCTAAGAGGCTTGTTTGGGGTCCCTTCGGGTTCCTCATCCACCATGTTATGTCTAGGCCCTAGGCTTGGGTCGTGAAATCAAAGTCGAACATCAAAGGCCAGGTGGCCTAACCTAAGACATAGAGATTCATACTTGGAAATGGGAGGTGATTAATATGGGTTTTGTGGTTGGTTGCTTACGACAAGAAAAGGTTTTGATTCCATTTGAGTTATGGTTGATAGGATGACGAAATCGGCTCACTTCTTACTAGTTAAGACCACATATGAGGCTGAAGAGTATGTTAGGTTGTACATTCATGACTTGGTGAGATTGCATGGGGTTCCTTTATCCATCATATCGGATCGTAGAGGTTAATTTACTTCATATTTTTGGAGATCTTTCCAAAGGGGTCTTGGTACTAGAGTTAAGCTTTCTACGACCTTCCACCCTCAAACGAATAGCCAAGCCTAAAGGACCATCCAAACCCTTCGGGATATGCTTAGATCTTGTATATTGGAGCTTAAAGGTAGTTGGGATGATCATCTCCTATTGATTGATCTTTCCTACAACAATAGCTATGTTTCTTGCATAGGTATGACTCCATTTGAGGCTCTTTATGGTAGACGTTGTAGATCTCCAGTTGGTTGGTTTGAGGTTGGTGAGGTGGCCTTGTTAAAACCAAATCTGGTTATGGAGGCTCTTGAGAAGGTTAGGATGATTAGGGAAAGATTGAAGACAGCCCAAAGCTGTCAAAAGTCTTATGCCGATGTGAGGAGAAGGGAGCTTAAATTCAAAGTTGATGATTGGGTTTATTTGAAGGTGTCACCCATGAAGGGTGTGGTCTATTTTGGTAAGAAGCGCAAGTTCTACCCTTGCTATGTGGGCCCTTATAGGGTGATGAGAAGGATCAGTAAGGTGGCCTATGAGTTGGATTTGCCTAGACAAATGGAATTGGTTCATGCGGTCTTTCATGTGTCTACGTTGAGGAAGTGGTTCTTATTGTGCCTCTTGTTGTTGTGGGGGTAGTTGAAGACAACTTGACTTATAAAGAGGTTCCGGTTCATATTTTGGATAGGCAAGTGAAGAGATTGAGGAACAAGGATGTGGCTTCCGCGAAGGTCCTTTGGAGGAATCAATAAGACGAAAGTGCTACAAGGGAGACTGAAGCAGACATGCAAAAGCGATATCCATACCTTTTCTACTCCACTCATGCCTAAGGTATCACTCTAAGTCTTCTATGTGATTTCAAGTCTATGTTCAGCCCATGACATATGCATACATTCATGTTTAAATTGACAAGTTCATGATGATTTTATACTTATGATGAGATTCTTGAAATGATGTTTAAGTGCATTGTTGCATCCTTATGTGGGTTGAAATTGTCATGTTTGTGTCTCTCATATACGTCTCTTTGACATTCGAGGACGAATGTTCCCAAGGGGAAGATATTGTAACGAACCCAAAAAGTTCTCGAAAATGTGTCTTGGAAGTGCCCGATATCATAATATCCATATATCTCAAAATCCATGCGTGATATCGAAAATCCGATTTCATATTCTTGTTCAGGGGGTCAAATTGAGTGAAAAGTTGCTCTAACCCTGATTTTAGAGCATTTGATTAGCAATTTCAATTTTCCAAAAATGCAAATCTAGTGAGGTTTCTGTGCCCCTGGCGAGGGGCGCCCCTCAGTGTTTTTTGTTGCCCAGTTTTCACTTCGGTCCAAGACTTTTAAGTCTTAGGCCTATGTGTTCCCAAACGTGAAAATACCTATACTTACCCATTTTCACCCTCATATCAATCTAAATATTTCCCAATAATCATTCAAACACTTGGGAAAATATTTTTTCCTAAATTCAAGTCTCAAAACCCTCTCTGGATCTAAGGATTTCCTCTCAAGCTTCAAATCTCCATCTCCAATCTTCATCAATTTCATCTCCAAAGCTAAGGTATGTGGGTTTCTGTCATAGGTTCCTTTCACCCATGATACTCAAGCTTCCTTTTACTCTAATTTGCATGATTTAAAGTTGATTAACTCATGGGTCTTATTTATTATGAAATTTACTGCATACTATGTTGAGGTTTATGAAATTGTGACTATTTTACTATGTTTTGGGCTATTAATCTAAGATCTAATGTGAGATGTGATGAAGAGTTTTGATGTATATTGCTTGAGGTTGTTACCAAGAATTTATTGATGTTTTTATATTTAATTTTCTAGCATGATAATACTCTTGAATTGCATGGTTTTACACTAGCACTATACACCCTCTAAGTGTTTGATAAAATATCCGGTTATAGTTTCTTGAGGAATTGAAGGTCCAATGTATGTCTTATGAATTGAATGACTTTATGATGATGAACTGATGATTGAATGATGATGAAATGGAATGTATGTATATGATATGAAAGGAGTGTGTGTATATATATACACACGATATTATCTCTATAGTGTTGGGGATGACCAAGCCTAACTTAGGGGGTTGTAGGCCCAGGTAACCTTCTTGAGGGGTTGGTACCTCAATCGCCTAGTTGGGGGGATGTTTGGCTTGGGTAACCTTGTTGGGGGTTTGTACCCATCAACCTTATTGGGGGTTTGTACTCCATCAACCTCATGAAGGGGTTTGTACCTCATGGGCCTACCCAAGGGGGTGCTAGGCCTTGGATTGCACTAAAAATGGTCATTCCTTAGACTTACTTTATGATCCATATAAGCATGATTTCCTACGAGCATCTTCCATACATGGCATATTGTTATATGTGCTCATTGCCTATGCTTATGCATTTCAATTATGTTACAATCACTTATTGCATTGCGTCATACATACTTAGTACATTTAAATGTACTAACGCATACTCTATGCCTGCATAAATTCACCATGTAGGAACCAGTGCACTACTTGATCATCCACCTCCTCCACGTGGCTAGTATGATTGTCTCTCAAGCTTGTTGGTGAGTCCTCCATTTCAGGGTTGTTGCTTATGATCTCTTGCAATGTACTAAGACTATCTTACCTTTATTCATGTATTGACTATGAGGGTGAGCCTGATTGTTTGTCGTGGCCCCCACTATTATCTATATTGTAGAAGTGTTGTTGGATATATTATGTATTTATGCTATGAGCCTTGACTCTCTAGTGTCTTGATGATATGATATGGAAGTTTACCCTTAGCCCTAATTCCCTTGCTTATGCTTATCTCCTATTGTCATTTTAATTGCTTTCGCGATGCAGGATTTGTAATGATATGCTATGAAGCTTGTTGGGGTTCCTTTGGGTTTCCCATTCACCGGTCACGTCTAGACCCTAGGCTTGGGCCATGTAAAAGAAGGTATCAGAGCATTAGGTTGTTAGATCCTCAGAATTCAACACACCGTGTTGATTAGAGTCTCATTCACTATTGTGTTGTGTATCACAACTATGAGTAGGAGGCTATGACACGTTTAGCAAATGTTTCCCTTCTTCATGTTCTAAGTCGTGCTATAGAATTGAAGTAAGTTTTTCCCCCTAATGATTGTCCTTTGCTAGGCTAGATCATGGCTAACATGAGAGGGGGAAGAGGCCGCACACCCGAGGAGCAACGTGGTAAAGTTGAGTGCCGCCTTCCATCCTCAAACTGATGGACAAGCTGAGAGGAGAATTCAAACCTAGGAGGACATGTTTAGGGCTTGTGTTTTGGAATTCAAGGGTCATTAGGATGATCATCTACCACTCATTGAGTTTTTTTTATGATAATAGCTTTCATGCTAGCATTGCTATGACACCGTTTAAGGCTTTGTATGGTAGGAGATATAGATCTTCGGTGGGGTGGTTTGAGTTGGTACATATGGCTTTGATTGGCCCGAATTTGGTATTTAAGGTTATGGAGAAGGTGAAGTTGATTAGGTAGAGGTTGAAGACGGCTCAATGTCACCAAAAGTCCTATTCAAATATTAGGAGGAGGGATCTTGAGTTTCATGTTGGTGATTAGGTGTATGTGAAGGTCTCATCCATGTAGGTTGTAATGTGTTTTGACAAGAAGGGAAAATTGAGTCCCCGGTACATAGGTCCTTATAAAATTGTTAGGCAGATTGGAATTGTGTTTTATGGGTTGGAGTTGCCTCCAGGTTTGAATTCTATTCACCAGGTTTTCCATGTGTCTATGTTGAGGAAATTTGTTGGTGAACCTAGTACTATTGTGCCTTTGGAAGTTGTTGAGGTTGAAGAGAACTTGTCTTATGAGGAAGTTCCGATTGAGATTTTGGATAGGCAAGTTAAGCGGCTTCGCAATAAGGATGTGACTTCAGTTAAGGTGCATTGGAGAAATCAACATATGGAGAGTCTACATGGGAGGTGGAATTGGACATGATAAAATTTTATCCCGATCGTTTCCAATCTACTTAAGCCTAAGGTATTAGGTTCTCCTTATTCTAAGTGGTGTCAATTCTTTCACTCTTGTGTTTTATGGCATGACATGCATACATGTGCACAAAAATGATTTTTAAAATATTTTGAATGATTTGAATATGTTTTGAGATGAGTTCTAATGACTTTATGATTTTAAATGGTGAAATATGCATTGAATCTTGTGTTTGGGTGTTTCACGTTCTAAGTCAAGCCTTTCAAGCCTTGTTCTAGCACATTCAAGGATGAGTGTTCCCAAAGGGGAGATGATGTAAGGACCCGGACTTTGTATAACCTTAATAGATCTTGGAAATTTGGTTCTGGAAAGTTTTGGACCAAGATGACATGTCAGGGAAGCCTCCACGGGCCGTATGATGGTATATAGACCGTGTAGAGGTGCCTTGAGGTGGCCCTTGGGCTTGTCTGTAGGGTGTTGCCATTTATGTGGAGTTGAAGACCAAGGTTCACCTCACATGAACCCCACAAGGTCCGTGTGAGGCTTCATGGACCATGTAATGGACCGTGTGGAGGGCCTTGGCCTTGAAAATCCATATTTTGGCAAAGCCACTTCACACATGGACCTCTCACGGACCGTATCGCCTTTCACGATCTATGAAGCCTTCCGTATGGGCATCAGTGTGAAGATTTTTTAAGTTTTAGATCACCGTTTAAAAACTTATTCAATGAAGAAATTTTCCAAGTGAAGCTTCACGTGAGGCCACACGGTCCGTGAAGTCCTCCATATGGATATTGGCTTGGAAGTTTTCTAAGTATGAAATTACCATCTCAAACCTTCATTAGTGAAAATTTTTCTAGGTATCGGATCACAGAAGGGAACATTAACCGTATACCTTGGTGTAAGCCGTATACCATCCCATGGGACCCCTGACAACATTTTTCTACTTGTTTCATTAATGGTGTTTTCATAAATATGGTTTCTGCTAAGGGTCTTTTGTGACTTTCTATGCTATCTAAAGACATTTAAATGACATATACTCTTCTCCTCTCATTCAAATTCACTCTCACACTTAGAATTATACTCAAATCTATTAAGAACTCCTCTCACAGACTCTAGTAGAGAATTAGCTTGGGATTCAAGGAAGGACTCCAATCTTCATCAAATTCTTGTTTCTTCTTGGTGAACTTAGGCATGTGGGATTGAATCGCGGTCTCTTTCAACCAAGAAGACCCAAACTCCTTTATAGTTTATTTATGGAATTTAAGCTTACTTTAATTATAGGTGTTTGAAGATCATTGTTTATTAAATTTAATTGAAGTATGGACTATGCTTTATTGTCTTTCTTAAGTTGATTTAAGCCCTAACATATTGAACTACATAACTAGTATGAATATTTTAATATGCATTGTCCCTTTAAAGTTTGACTTAAGCATGGGTAACTTAAATTGTCATTTGAATGTGAAATTTCCTTAAGAATTTACTTAAATTTTATATTTTATTATTGATTTAAGATGGAATCTATATTGTCGATGCTATTCTCACCTCATTCATTACATATACATTCATGAGCATTGGATTTTATGAAACGGGTTAAGCCCAATTATGCTTATGTATATTATTTTGATGAAATTATGATTATGACAACAATGTGATCACATAAATGTCTATGATATGGCTCTTTGAGTATTTTGACTGTTTATACTATGTCAATATATGTGAATGTGTTATTCCTATGCATGAGTAGTATGATTTGAATTATGATTTGTCTTTTTAGCCCAATTATGGAATTTTATGAAGAATGATTGGCTTTTAAGCCCAAGTGTGCATTGACATGATTTGAAATGTCTTGTGCCTCTTTTGAAAGCATGTATATGTATAAGTATTCTTTTGGGATGTTGACTTAGTACTGAATGGATTGGGGGCACCAGAGCTATCCCCAAGGGTCTTCCCCCATTCCTTGGACTATGTGCTAGCATAGGTATATGGTAGCTATTACCAAAAAGACATGGTCGTAAAGAATGGTTACACATTTTGATATGATATGATATATATGGAAATCCTTCGGAAAAGATGGGGTCATATGAAAGGTGTCCATCACATTAAAAAGATAGGATCGTAAGGTGGGATGTAGATTACTCTTGGCAAGCAATCTTCTCTTATTGATGGGAGGTCCCCATCCGACGAATTCATGTAATAGCTCGCATGAGTTTGAGATGTCGGTTATGGTCACATCCCCTACATATATATATGGAAACATTATTACATTTCATTCATCATGGATTTCAAGGCATATTGTTATATTTCTTCTCTTGTTATACACATCTCTTTGTATGTTAAGGGCCCTTGTCATCTAACATTGAATGCAGGTTCGATAAATCATATGCATTGCATGCCCGCATACTTAGTACATTCAAACATACTAACATAAACTTTTGTCTATGTGATCTAACCATGTGAGACTACCTTCATCCACTATTTGATGACTAGATTGGATTTGAGACACTTGTTGTGGTAAGTCTTATCTTTCAAGGACAAACCACCATTCCTCTACCTATGATTCTTAATTTATGTTATTTACTTTGAGGGTGAGCCCGGGACATGTCTTGGCCCACGTCCTATCTTATGACTAGAGGCATTGTTGGACATCTTGTAGAATCTTGTAAGGATATATTCTATATGTTGTATTCGGAGATTATGATTTTGGTTATGTATCAGATATGGCTATTATGATATGGATATGTGTTATGATATGGAAATATGAAAAATCCAAAGTCCCGTTTTGCCCCCATAGAGTGAGTCATACTTACCTGGCCCTTAGACTTTATGTGCTATGTATTATGTGAATACATGCTAATTCCTATTTCTATGACATCCCCATAGTGTGAGTCCTATTTTTCCATCCCTTAGAGACATGTGTTTACTATTTACATAGGCTTTTGAAACAATCATATGATTACGGATATTTTGACGCTTGTTTGGGGACTCTCGGATTCTTATTCGCCATGTCACTCCTTGACCCTAGGTCTAGGTCATGGCAAAAACTCCACTTCAACAACTCAAATTACTGTAATAATTGAAGATCTAAACTAGATTCAAGTTCACGATCCCAAATCAGAACATAACCATGATCCATAAATCAATTGGATCAAATTAAAGCAATATAGGAGGAACCCACTTGAATTTGCAAGCAAATCATTAACTAAGAATGAAAGCAAGAGAAATAATCAAGACCCATAAACAAATTAACAACTAAGCTCAATTAAATTTACATATTATGCATTCAAGACCAAGGACATAAAGAGTGAGCGAAAGATAAATACAAGTAAAGCTCACACTCTTCAACCCACTGAAGAATTTGTACAAAACTTGCTCTAAATCCTCACCCTAAACTAAAATCTACTAAGGTGATTTTACTCTCTTCAAAGTTATATAAAGGAATTGTATTTCTACTAGTCATCTCTTTATTCTCTGGTACCTAGAATAAGGGCTGGGAGTTATATATGTGATTTGGGACTGAAATGGCGAAATTCTTGAATTGCCCCGATGGTGGAAACTATTATATTTCGCAATCATACTTAGCACCTTACAATCATGGAGAGTTATTTTTCCTATGCTCTATCTTTGCACCTAGTAATAGCACGAGCATAGGCATTCATGCTTCTCTGCATGCCAAAATTTTGTGTTCGTGGGCCTAAAGGCCACGTGGAATGTAATTGGTAGCAAATACAAATCTTTGCATTTTCAGCTCCTTTTTGCTCCTATTAAGTTCCAACTTGAATTCTTCTCAACAAATCCAAATCTAAACCATATGTATCTGAAATATAAACCATTCAAATCATAATTAGCCTCAGGTTAAGAAATTAGTATCACAAAATCATTAGAAAAGAGTAACAAATGAGTATAAGTTATACACTCATCAATTAACTATGATATTTTGATATTATTCTTTATGTACATATGATTATTTGAGATCCATAAATTGGTATTCCTATTTGATGCCATTCTACATGTTACATATATCTCTAGACTTTATCATTAACTTATATCTATTGTATGTTGCTTGTGACATCCCTTGACCAGGGTAGGAAAAAAGGGTATTATGCTCCATTTTGGTACCACCCCTTGACCCGGGCAGGAGGCAAGGGTGATATTCAAATCATATATTCCCTTAACCACAGGCAGATGGCTAGGCCATGACACTTTAATACCCTTTGACTATGAGCAGGTGGCAAGGTTAAGGCATTCTGATATTACCTTGACCATGTGTAGGTGGCAATATTGTGAAACATTTGGCATTGGATTTACAAGTTGAGCATCACATTCACATTTATTAACATATGTACTATGGGTTATTAAGGATACCTTATAACATGATTATGTATGCATATAACTGTGCACTAACCCTTTTTGGATGTAGGATTAGGATTCTTTGTTATTGTGTACTTGTTTCAAATTCTTTTACCTATTCGATTGAACCTACTGGGCAACTATTTCACTCTAGTTGATCTTTTTTGCATCCATCTAGATCCTTCTAATGAGGCTCAGAGTTTGAGTCACTTTGGGTCTTTGGGATTTTCTTTATTATTTCCTTTTAGACTTTGTATCAGATATTATTCTATGAGACAACATTTTATCTTATACTGAAATAGTTGTATTTACTCTTCAGTACAATTTAGATGCTTTTGTACTCATGACTCCAGATTTTAGAAGATTCTTATGTTGTATGAGTTGTTTCCATTTTATTTATTCTTCTTTAGTTGTGATCCGATTTTGGTTCGTGACAAGTTTTGTATCAGAGCTTAAGGTTTGTTAGGCTCATGAGTTAAGAGTAGGGTGTGTAGTACAGTCTCACGGATTGATGTGTAGATGTCGACACCCATCATCAGGAGGCTACGAGGTACTTAATAGCAAATACTTTTACATCTTGCTTCTACTCGTGTGTTTTCTTTGTGTTTCCCACATTGAAAGTGTTTAATCTTACTAGATCCCATCGATTAGTGCGCGAGAGATCCTGAGGCGGCTGATATGGCTCCTACTTAAGGTCGAGGTAGAGTTCGGGATAGGGCTAGGGCTGCAGTATTGTTAGAGGTGTAGCTCCACCCTGGGGGCAAACCGAATTGGCTTCTTCAAAGCCTATTCTGAGCTAAAGGGTCCTACAGATCCTATTCAACCACACTCAGCCCCAGATACTACACGTTTAGCTTAGGACTTACTTTTGAGGGTATTAGCTAGATTAGAGGGAGGACCTCCTGTCCCAGCCATTATTGATGTACCAATTTCTACATCACCAGTTAGTCCATCCATAGCTCCATTAGATTTAACCATGTTTCATGTTGGTCCATCTTGAATTCTAGTAGATTTTCCTATGACCTCTATAGTTCAACCCAGACATCCAGCCTGAGTTCGAGTTCTCAATTCTAGAGTCTGGATGTTGCTCTATCTATTGCATCGCCCTTATTTATGGTGCCACCATATTCTTCCAGCCTAGCTATGTCCACAACAAAAGAGTTTTGAGAGGTTTGTGTGGTTAGCTTCTCTATGATTCGATAACACCCCTGGTAATAGAGCCATGCTTTTTTGTCAAAGTGCCAGGACTGGTTATGTAACCTGACTATTCTTGATTCGCATGGGGTTGCCAATACTTCATACCAGTGCACCGACTTTTCCAAAGAGTGCTGGAGGTCAATTATAGCTCGTTGAAGTATTGGATTTCCACTAGGTCCTAGGGGCAGTTCACAGAGATATTTTTGGAGAGGTTTATTTCATGTAGACTCTGAGATAGCTGCTGAAATGAGTTTGATAGGCTATAGTTGGGTTCTATATTCTTTCTGACTAGGAGACTTGATTTCACATATTATCCAGGTATGCCTTGTCCAACATCCTATCGAGTTTGAGAGGATTCGATGCTTTGCCAAGGGATTTGAAGGGCATCTTCACGAGCCTACAAATTTTCCGGTTCTGGCGGGAGGCATTTTCAAGAGTGTTCTAGATCATGCAAGTATGATAGATCACATCAAGCATGATAAACAACATGGTGGCAAGAGATTCCGCCAGCATGATCAGTTTAGTAGACTCCTGCCTCAGGATAGAGGATTTAAGAGACAGGGCCATTAGGACCGACAGTTTAGGCAGCTCTTCCAGCATTTTTGTCACGACCCAATCCTAGGGACTAGATGTGACACAGAGAATGGAGAACCCAAGGGGGCCCGAAACAAGCCAATTTACATATCATTACACATCCTTGGTCGTGGAAGCATTAAACAACATTGATAAGAGTAGAAATAAGGAAAAAGGGGCTAAGGGAAAGCCTTTCGTAACATAAGACATCATTAAATCAAAAGAGTCAGGGCTCATAACATAATTGCATAACTTATCCAACAATACCTCTACTACACAGATAAGAGCGGGGGCCAAGACAAGTAACCGGGCTCACCCTCATAGTCATAAGTATAAAATAAAGTAAAGAGAGTCTTAATACATATCATAAGATCAAAGTCATTGTCCTCGGAATTGAGGATTCACCAACTAGCATTGGTAGAAGTACTAGCCAAGAGAAGGAGGAGGATCAATCGGTGCTCTGGTCCCTATATCGTAAAATCATATAGGCATAGAGTATGCGTTAGTACGCTTTAATGTACTAAGTATGTATGATGCAATGCAACAAGAGATAGGCATATGGTAAAATGCAATATCGTAAGCAAGAGATAGCATATTAGCAATATGACATGAATGAATGATACTTGAAGTATAACATGCTTATATGGAACATATTACATGTGAAAAAGGTGATCATCATTAGATAACCAAGGCCTACTACCTCCTCGGTGAGACAATTGAAATATATACCCCCAATATGGTAGCACGAGCCTACCACACCCTGAGCTACGCGCTTGAGGTATATACCCCCCCTCTAGCAATGTGGTAGCACGGGCCAAGAACCCCCCAAGCCAGGCGATTGAGATATATACCCCTCAACATGGTAGCGTGGGCCTACAACCCCCCGAGCTAGGCAATTGAGGTATATACCACTTAACATGGTAGCAGGGGCCTACAATAGCCTGAGTTAGTCGATTGCGGTATATACCCCCCAACACGGCAGTTCGCGCCACCCCAACCCTCTCCCCCCTC
>JAOTQR010000045.1:597040-612813 GCA_025774065.1 Solanum ossicruentum | reverse complement strand
AAAATTAGGTGGCGACTCTGTGTCATTTCGAATCTCGAGAATTAGTTTTGCTTAAATTAATTAAGTTTAGATTGATTCTTGATTTTCGAACAATTTTTAAATTTTTCGTTAAAGTCGGTCATTTTTCGGCATAACAACTTTCATTTACAACTAGAAAATAAAAAAGTCTTCTTTATTTTCTTAAATTTCGTGCTAAGTCAAAGTAGGTTATTATTTTTTAAACGAAAGAAAAGTTGTTTTGCTTCCACTAGAGTTGACCATTTGCCTAGAATATCCTTTGATCACTCTTGGTCACGATCTATGGCTAGGGTCTAGATGTGACACGGTGCATGGGGAACCCGAAGGGGTCACAAGCAAGCCTCTTAACATATTATTACACATCCTTGTTCTCAGAAGCAATAAAATACAACAAGAGATAGTAAATAGGGACAAATAGGGCTAAGGGACAACTTTCATATCATAAACATGAAGAGTCAAAGCTCATATCATAATACAAAACATGTCCAACAACACCTCTAAAACTTAGATACTTAGCGGGGACCAAGACAAGCTATCGGGCTCACCCTCATGGTCAATATACACATAAAAGAAGGATAGTCTTAGAACAAAGTATGAGATCATAAATATCATCCCCGAAATGGAGGACTCACCAAAGAGCTTGAGAGAAGTCGTACTAGCCACGTGGAGGAGGAGGATCAAGTGAGACTCCGGTTCCTACATGGTGACATCATGTAGGGATAGAGTATGCATTAGTACATTTGAATGTACTAAGTATGTAGGATACAATACAACAAGTGATAAGCACCATAAGCAAAATGCATAACATAGGCAATGGATGAGCATATAGCAATATGGCATGTATGGATGATGCTTGAAGTAAAACCGTGCTTATATAGAACATAATACATGTGTAAGGAGAGACAATTAATAGTGAATATCCAAGGCCTACCACCCCCTTGGAGGGGCGAATGAGATATGAACCCCTCAATAGGTTGATGAGGTACAAACCCCCCAACATGGTTGATGAAGTACAAACCCCCTGCGTGGTTATCATGGTACAAACCCCTCGACATGGTTGCACAGGCCTACCACCTCCCGAGCGAGGCGATCAAGGTACAAACCCCTCAATAAGGTTATCCAGGTCTACAACCCCCCCCCCCCCGAGTGAGGCTTGGTCAATTCCCAAAAGTATAGAGATAATAACATATACAAACGTTCCTTTCATCATTATATAGTCAATAAACTCATAAGATATGTATTGGACCTTCAATTCCTCAACAAAATCGTAACTGGACATTTTATCAAACACTTGGCGGGTGTGTAGTGCTAGTGTAAAATCATGCAATTTAAGAGTGAAATCATGCTAGAAAATTCAATATAAAACTATCAATAGATACTTGGTAACATTCTTAAGCAACACGAATCAAAATCCTTCATCAAATCTCAAAATAGATCTTCAATTCATAGCTCAAAACATGCTAAAACAACCATACTGTCATGAAACCCCAACATAGTGTGCAATGAAATTCTTAATAAGTAAGACCCATGAATAAATCAACTTTAAATCATATGATTTTAAGTAAAAGAAAGCTTGAGTATCATGGGTGAAAGGAACCCATGAAGGAAACCCACATGCCTTGACTTTTGGAGAATTCTTGAAGAAGATTGGAGATGGAGACTTGAAGCTTGAATGAGAACATTAGAATCCGGATGAGTTTTGAGACTTGAAATTTGGAGATGAAATATTGTCTAAGTGTTTGAAAGAGTATTTGGGAATATCTTGAATGATGTGAGGGTGGAATAAGGCTAAATATAGGTACTTCTACGCATGGTAATACTTAGGCCCAAGACCCAAGGTATTGGACCGCACAAGAAAAGTAGTGCAAAAAATACATTGCAGCGCACCCCGGCGCATTGAGCCAAGGGCGCGGATGCACACTGGAAATCACAGTTTTGTGATTTTCAAATTTTGCTATGGTTGCTCTTAAATCGGGGTCAAAGCCATTTTCCACTCAATTAGACCCCTTGAATAAGAATATGAAGTCGAATTTTCGATATCACGCACGAATTTTGAGATATATGAAAATTACAATTTCGGGTACTCCCAAGGTACATTTTCGGGCACTTTTTAGGGTCGTTTCACTCTTCTCTAGTAATCTTCTTAAAAAATTGTAATACTCGGAGGCCTAGGGTCTTTTGTTTCCAAAGAATGTGGATTTGGCATTCTTATTTTCACATTGATCTCAACCATGCTCAAGAAATCCTTTTCAAGTTTTCTCTAGGAAGATTGACTAGACAAATAAAGCACTGGATTGGCGAACTATTTCAGTATATAGAAATACCGAAAACGAAGAACGTCAATTTGCTCTTGAACTGTATTAGTCTGCTGATAAGAAAATGGAGTTAGATTTGGCCAAGAGTAACCTTGAAAAACTTCTGCTTTAGGAAGTAAGATATAGAATAAGCACCTTGAACCAAATTCAGAACTTTTCTCTGTATGGCAGGAAACTCTCAATTTATTTCATACATTACTTTCTTCTCAATGTTCGGTGCTTCCCTTAATTACCCTCTTAGCTTTCTACTTCAACTTTCCCTTTCTTAACTCTACACAAATCAACACCCATTATTTAGTCTAAAAATAGTAACTACTCACCTCAGGTTGCCTCCCAAGCGCCTTAGTTAACGTTATGGCATGATTTAGTTCCTCTTCTTCCACAAGTCACCACCGATTGATTCATCACTGACAATACTTCAGGATTGTCTCCCGACTTCAGAGTTTTGCATATGTTGAACACTACTTCCTCATCATTCACTCTGAACTTAAGGTCCTTACTCTCTATATCTCTAACATCTCTTTTGGTGGCTAAGAACATCCTACCTAATATAATCGGCACGTTGGTATCCACTTCACAATCTATGATCACAAAATTAGCAGGAAGAAAAAACTGGTCCACCATGACCTAAACATCAAGTAAAATTCCAACTAGCCTTTGATGGACTGATCAACCATGAGTAGCTGTATTATTATCGATGAAGTGGTCTCCAACCCTAATTCTTCAAATATTGCTAGGAGAATGAGGTTTATACTCGCCCCCAAGTCATATAGTGCTTCATACTGAACTTCGAAGCTCCAATGGTGCATGAGATAGAGAAGCACCTGGGTCTTCTTTCTTTACTACTAACTTTTATGTTAAGATTACACTACAATTATGACACACCTCGATTGTCTCACACTCAAGAGTTTGCTTCTTTGTGACCAACTCCTTCATAAATCTAGCATAACCTAGCATCTCTATCAATGCTTCCACAAGTGGAACATTTATTGACAATGAGTTGAACATAGAGAGGAACTTCTAAAACTTTGCATCCTCCTCTTCCTTCTTCAATTTCTGAGGAAAGGGAGGATCAATCTTGACTTGAGGTGTTTTCAATCTCACAACCGAACTTGCATTTTTGGGGAATGTTTTCTTAGCATTCACAACATCATCCCCACTCTTCTCTTGTTTGTCACTCTTGGGATTGCCAAGAGAATCACCACCTTCATCATTAGCTACACTCTCATTATTTCAACAGTCACTGCACCTTCATCTTCTTCCACTTCATTCTGGCCTTCTTCAACAATAAGCGATGACTTTGTGCCTTCTATCACTTTCCACTTCGAGTAGTAATGGCTAAGCATTGTTGATTATTGCCCTTAGGATTGGCCATCATGTCACTAAGCAAACTGCCTTTTGGACGCTGATTTAAATATGTTGATATGCTTCCAAGCTGAGTTTCCAAGTGGTTAATAGAAGCTGAATATGACGTCACTGTTTGACTCAATTGCGAGAAGTCAAACATCATCTCCTTCAAGACTTTATCGGAGGGTTCTACCTTGTTTAATATTTGGGTGAGCATATCTTCAGTCCGAAGATTCTCTAGATTCACCATAGGTTCAACAGCTTTCACCCTATCATGGGGTAGAACATACCTATATCCCATTCCATCACGATTTCTCCAACCCCCAACTTGAGGTTGGTCAGGCCATATATGAGCTTGCCATCCAGTGTTATTGTTCCAATCTTGATTCTTGGGTGGCCTTGGAAAAGCCAACCAGGAACCCATCATTTTGTTGCGCATATAATGTATCTCTTTATTGTAACCACCTTCAAATGGTGCACCATCAAACATCAAATTGCTAGCATCTCCACCAACATTTACATATTAATGATTTCCTCCCATAACATGCTTAGTTAAGACGTCATGAGTTAATATCTTAGCTATGTTCTCATCCCTCTCTTGATCTTTAGCTAGCTGCTCCTTGGATGGACCCCTGTGCCTTGAAGGTACCATGTCACCAGTTGTGTACAATGCTCAGTTAATTTTTGCAATGCCATCTAGGAGGTCACAAGCTTCAGTTAACGTTTATGTCATTATTCCTCCTCTCACCAACTGGTCAACTATCTTTTTGTTAATTACATCAAGGCTTACATAGAAGTATTGCAATAGCATATGGTCCAGAACTCCATGATTGGGGCACTGAAGTAAGAGTTTTCCAAATCAAAGCCATGTCTCACACAATGTCTCGCCTTCAATCTGCTTGAAGTACTCAATACTTCTTCTCAACTTTATCATCTTTGAGGGAGGAAAAAATCTTTTGAGGAATGAATTTTGCAGGTCCTCCCAAGAAGTGATAGAATCACGTGTCAACTCAGCTAGCCACCTCACTGCCTCTCCGTTGGTGGAAAATGGAAACAACCTCAATCTAATGGCTTATTGGCTCACTCCCTTGAAATTGAATGGGAGACAAACATCAACAAAGTTCCTGAGGTGTTCATGAGGATCCTCATGGCCAAGTCCTCCAACAATCCCTTTAGCTGGAGGATTTGCAACATAGTGCTTGTTACATGAAATTAACTCCTCCAGCCAACGGGGTAGTTGGATAGCACCTGTGCTTCCCACTTGGTCCCAATTAACACCATGCATATCATTAGCATCTCCAACATTCTCACCCTGGATACTCTCGTTGTCCTCTATCTTAGCACCTATTTTTCAACAACAAAAACAACAAGAAAATAGTAAAAACAACTCTAATTATAAGAACAAAGATCAACAAAACACTTCAGTTGTGAACTGGCTGATTCCTTGGCAATGAAGCCATTTTTGATATCACTCAACCTAGATACTCAAAGGAAGCAAGGATGGTCGTCATCAGCATAATAATCCAACTGAAAGGTTAAGGTCAAATCCCATAGGGAATCGTAGTTCATAAATAGAAGCGGTCCATTGAACTAAGCGATTGTAGGATCTAGGGGTTGCAATAATTGGAAGCAAGATTCAAACTGCACAATATCTAATTAACAAGTTAGTCAGCAAATTAGGGAAGATGTTACAGATGTGCATATATGGGAATCAATCTACCAGCTGGGTTAAAATATTTGACTAAATGAGTTGACAATGAGTGAATAGGCTAGGTTGCTGGTTACCCATGTTCAGCTATGGCACACGAGTATTGCATATGATTCAACTATGATATCATATGCGGATTGTTGAGGATACACTTGGCCTAAGAAGTCTCAGCAAAACTCTTATTACCTTTTCTTTTGAATGCATGGTTATGGACTTCAACTGAAACCCCAAAAAGTTTCCAGCCATTACATCCATTCCATACTCTAATTATTCTAGCTAAAGCAACAATCAAAGATTTAAAGTAAACCCAAATTTGCAACCTTGAAATTATAGAATAATCATAGGAATAGATATAAATTCACCCAAATCACTTGCAAGTAAGTCAAAATATCAAAAACCCAATAAATAAATTAAGAACCCATATCAATAGCACACCCCCAATATCGGGGTTTTAGCCATATATGCTAGAAATTAGAAATTTAATACCAAATATAGTAGTTGAAGTCATGGGTAACAAGATTAAATAGAGAATAGTTGATTATCACCAGCAATCTACTCAAGTTTTGCTTCCCTAATGCTTGATAACCCTATCAACCTTTATACTCTAAAGAAGGAATATTTTATGTACTACTCTTTCTATAAAACTAAGAAGAATAATATGATATATGTACAGTGTCCGTTCTAATTGCTTAAAAAGTCCGTGCAAAAGTGTAAGAGTGTGTGCTACGAATTGTCATTCGACAATCAAGACCAATCATCATCGAACACTCTACCAATACGCCAAACATGCACTCAATTGCTTTCCTATACGTCTTCTTAAGGCTTTATCCACTATAATATTGGGTGATGGTTCTTCACTTTGCCGATAC
This sequence comes from Solanum ossicruentum, assembly GCA_025774065.1. Lineage (NCBI taxonomy): Eukaryota > Viridiplantae > Streptophyta > Magnoliopsida > Solanales > Solanaceae > Solanum > Solanum ossicruentum. The sequence continues at coordinate 606,556 of JAOTQR010000045.1, read as the reverse complement.
CATTCAGCAATTCATTGAAGTTTCTATCTTGTCGCCTTTTTGTCAAGGTTTTAAGGCTTTGAGTACTGCAACTTTAGGCAGTCTCTTGAGCCATTTGATGGTACATCGAACATGTTTTGTGATATTGATTCTAGCTGTATTCCTAACTTGGACTTGAACCTTAGTTGTTGTAATGCTAGGCGGTCTCTCTGAGTATTTGACGGATCGTTGAATATATAGGTGATACCACTTTTCTCCACTTTTGCTCCCTTTCCAAGACTTGTCAAGTATTGACCATTTGTGCACTTTTAATTCCATTTCCTGACCTAACACATGCATATTCGTTGGAGATTGAAAATAATAGCACACCAAGGACAATGTTTCTTTGCAAACTATCCCCAAAATGAGTCCAAAATATGGACTCATCATGCATCTCACATACATAGTACATTCAGACGTACTAATACATATTTTGGATGATTTAACCATGTAGGGATAGGTACTCCTCCGGCGGCTTGAGGCTAGTTTTTTGGCATCCAAGAGTAGTAGTTTTATGTGGTAAGCCCTTAGTTTGGGACTCCTCCACTTTTCCCTTCTATCAGCTTGTATCTTTGCTTTGTTAGGACAATGCATTTGTAGCCCTTCTGAGGCTTTTACGTTCTATATTGCACTGTTTGAGGCTTCTTTCTATTTGATAGAGATCGACTGATGCTGGTCCCATCCATTTATGATGTAGATGGTATACATATGGACAAACAAGTTGATTGTAGTATTTCCACCATTTTATTTTTTTAATGTTGCTTCATTGTCAAATTGGTCCTTAGTCCCTTTTTCCTTACTTTTCCGCAAAAGTTTTACTTAATGCCTGTTAATGCTTAAGATGCTAGAGATGACTTGGGTGAGGTGCCTTTGGGTATCTCATTCACCTTGTGACGATAGGGTCCCTAGGTCGGGTCGTTACATATATAGCCTCCATGGATTTTGTCCTGAGTTGATCATTGAATGTGTATCGTAGAACAAACATAGATCATATTATATAACATTACATTTGCTTCATTTTGCACTCCTTTTGTCATTTCTGATTGTGAATAAATACTTTTATGAATATATTTAACTGAAGACTTGTAGTGATTAAATTGAAGTTGATGACTATTTGGACTACATATTACTTGAATTTGTGAACTATTTTGGTTGGGCTAATTTTAATTGCAAATTTGTTGTTTTGGAGTTTTGGTTAGCTGTCAGGGTTACCTGTGTTCTTAATTGCTTTTCTTTGAGTTTGGTATTTACTTGTTGAGTACCATATTGTTTTGTACTCACCCCTTGCTTGTACACTTGTGTATGTTGTGAACTAGGGTACTGCTGATTTCTCTTCTTCATATTTGATCCAAGCTTCATAATTTTCTTGAAAGGTAGCGGCTTGTCTCTTCGGTGAATCCTCAAGACTTTATTATTTTATTCTATTTGAGAATCAAAGACATTTGAGGCCTGTAATTTCTTTCATGTTTTTATATTTAATACAGGCTTAAACATGTGACACTAGGTCTTGGGAAGGGTTATATATATATCGCTATTTTATCATTAGTTGTTAACTTTGTTATTTGAGCCTTTTTCACATTAATTTTTTCTTAAGCTGACCTTTCATGCTGGTATAAGGCAAGTGTCATCACATATGAGTTCGAATCATGGCAAAAATCTCATATGAAAACTCAAGATTTGAGTAATTTTTATATCTTTAAAGGAATCAATGAGCTTGAGACTCAAAAAAGAAAAAAAGAAACTATCCATAAATTTAAGTAATATTGAAACTAATATAAATTAATCAGAAATTACGATGGATTATGTCTTTGTATATAATATTGCAACAAAAATCATGCTAGATAGTAAGGATCATAAACCTCAACCTATTGTAGAATGTCGAAAAAGAAATAATTGACCGAAACAGTAAGAATCAATTCAACCAGAGTTGAATTCACTTGTCGAGCATAAAGTTTTTTGATCTAGAATTCAAACAACTAATGGTATTAAATCCGTTGATTATAAATAGGTCTTTATACAAAAAAGATAAGAAAAATGAAATACTAAGGTATAAGGCATACCTTGTTGCACATGGATTTTCACAAAGGCCAGGTGTCAATTATGAAGAGACATACTCATCCATTATGGATGCAATAATATTGAGTTATCCCATTAGTTTCATGGTCTATGAAAGATTTAAACTGCATATGAATATGGTTACAACCTATATTTATGGATCACGTGATAATGAGATATACATAAAAATTCTGAAGGATTTAAGATGCCCAAAGCATATAGTTCAAAATCTCAAAAGATGTATTCAATTAGACTACAAAGATCATCGTATGATTTGAAGTAATCTGGACCCATGTGGTATAGCCATCTTAGTGAGTATTTATCTAAGGAAAGTTATATAGATAGTGTATTTTGACAATGTATTTTTATAATGTAATAATAACATCGAAGTTTGTTGTACTTATAAATTATGTTGATGACATAAATCTTATTCAAACTCCAATAGAGTTTCAAAAGGTAATTCATTATTTAAAAAGCAGATTTGAGATGAAGATATTAAAAAGACAAAATTATGTCTTGGTTTAAAATTGAATATTTGACAAACGGTATTTTTATTCATTAGCCTACCAAAACAGAGAAAGTGTTGAAAAAAATTATATGGATGGAGCACATCCATTGAATACATCAATGGTTGTTCGATCACTTTATATAAATAAGGATCCATTTTTACCTTAAGAAAAGAACGAGAAAATCTTTGATTCTGAAGTACCATATATTAGGGCAATTAGTGGACTAACGTATCTTCTAACATTACAAGTCCTAATATTATTTTTTTCAATTAATTTGTTAGCAAGATAGAGTTATGCTCCTATTAGAAGACATTGGAATGAGATCAAACAAATATTACGATATCTGAAAAGGACTATCGATATGGACTTATTTTATTCTTACAATTATATTTCAAATCTTGTGATTATGCTAATACAGGATATCTATCTGACCCACATGCAAATCTCGATCTCAAATAGGTTGTATACTCATATGTAAGGATATTGTCATATCTTGGAGATTAATAAAATAGTCTATCATGGCCACTTCATCAATTATGCTAAGATCATAGTTATTCATGAAGCAAGACAAGAATGTGTGTGGTTGAGGTCTATGACTTATCTCAGTCGAGATAAATGTGGTTTGAAATATGACAAAATACCCACAATTTTATATGAAAATAATGTTGCATGCATGGGACAACTAAAGGAAGGATTCACGAAAAGAGATATAGAACAAAGAATATTTTGCCAAAATTTTTATACACAGATGAGCTTCAAAAGAGTAGTGATATCAATATATAACATATTCTTTCAAGTGAAAGTGTGGTTGATTTGTTCACTAACTCTTTACCAACTACAACATTTAATAAGATAGTACGTACACAAACTTGGAATGCAAAGATTCAAGTCTCTGAATTGATGTTCTCATAAGGGAGAATTGATATGCATTGTACTTTTTCTTCCTTACGCGGTTTTGTACGACTAAATTTTTTCTTGTAAGAGTTTTATTATTGATAAGACATGGAGAGAATAACTTATCTATTATTCAAAGGGAAAAATGATACAAATACATGGAGGAAAAGCTAACTAATGTAACTAAATAAGCTAACTATGATAACAAAATATTCAAATCCCTAACAATCAGCTATATTATCTATCAAATCCCCCTATACTATCTATGTACATTATTATACAGATTTTGTAACACTCTCCCTCAAGGTGCAGCATAGATATTGATCATGCCCATCTTGTTAAAAATATAATCAACTCGAGTTCCATGCAATGCTTTTGTAAATAAATTAGCTAGATGTTCTCCTGTCTTTACGTAGCCAGTGCAAATTAAGTTCTCTTGAATCTTCTCACGAATAAAAGACAATCAACCTCAATATGTTTGGTTCTTTCATGATACACCAGATTTGAGACAATATGAAGAACAACTTGATTAACACACCAGAGTTTTGCTGGGGTATGATGCTTCATCCCAATTTCAGACAAAAGATGATGTATCCATATAATCTCACATGTAGACTGTGACATAGCTCTATACTCAGATTATGTACTGGAGCATGATACAATACCTTTCTTCTTACTCCTCCATGATATTAGGTTCCCTCCAACAAAAACATAATAACCCGTAGTAGATCTTCTATTAATTTTGCATCCAGCCCAATCAGCATCTGCAAAATACTCCACACGAGTATGACTGTGATTTCTATATAATATGCCTAGTCCAGGAGCTCCTTTCAAGTAACATAGGATCTGTTCCAAAGCTTCCCAATGTTTGACCGTAGGTGCAGACATGAATTGGCTAACAACATTTACCGCAAAAGTAATATCGGGACGAGTCACAATAAGGTAGTTTAACTTCCCAACCAACCTTCTATATCTCTCTGGATCATCAAAAGGAACACCATTGTCTTTAATAAGATGTACATTGAGAACCATTGGGATACTACAGGATTTGGCTGCTAACTTTTCGGTATCTACCAGTAGGTCAAGAATATACTTTCTCTGACATATGAAAATACCCTTCCTGCTACTAGATACTTCTAATCCCAAGAAGTATTTCAGTTGTCCTAAGTCCTTTGTATGAAACTTAGTATGTAAGAAAGACTTGAGAGAAGAGATTCCTGCAAAATCACTCCCTGTAATGGCAATTTCATCAATATATATAACAAGGAGAATAGTTCCAGATACAGATTGTCTATGGAAGACTGAATGATCACATTTTCTCTTCTTCAATCCAAAATCTTGAACTACCTAACTGAATTTTCCAAACCAAGCTCGAGGGCTCTGTTTCAAGCCATACAAGGACTTTTTCAAGCGACAAACCTTTCCATACTCCCCCTGAGCAACAAAATCAGGTAGTTGCTCCATATAAACCTCTTCATGGAGATCACCATGAAGGAATGCATGTTTAATATCCAACTGATGCAATGGACAATTCTCAAAAGCAGCTAGAGAAATGAACAAGCGGACAGAAGTGAGTTTGGCAATAGGAGAAAAGGTGTATGAATAATCCACCCCATAAGTCTGAGCATATCCTTTGGCCACAAGTCTAGCCTTAACTCTTGCCACAAAGCCATCTGGATTAATTTTGACTGTGAAGACCTACTTGCTTCCTACTGCTTTCTTTCCACTAGGTAAATCCATGAAATTCCAAGTGTGGTTTTCCTCTAAGGCATGTATTTCGTCAAGCATTGCTTCACACCATCCAGAATGATTCAAAGCTCCTTAACAGTTTTGGGTATGGAAGTAGAGTCTAGGGATGTAATCAAAGATCTAGATGCAGGAGATAACTGATCATAGGAAAAAAAAATTACCAATGGAGTATATCGATTTGCAAGTGCTTGTACCTTTACGAATAGCAATAGGAAGGTCAAGATTGTTTGGAGGATCACTTGGAACAAGATCTGATGATGAAGGAACTGGTGCAGAAGAGGTATCATTAGCATCTTGCCTCCTAGAATAAACTTGAACAACCAGCATCTTGCTAGAGTAGATGGAACTAGTGTTGATTGGTGCTCAACTAAAGAACTACGCAGTGTATGTGAAACATCATCTGATGATTCTAGTGTGACCCTAGTAACCTGGTACACTAGCCACTCATTTCCCCCCCCCCCCCCGGCTAGTAGAAATGGGAGGTGCATAGAGGAATGGCATAGCCTCCTCAAAGGCTACATCAGTTGACACTAAATATTTTTCTAGTTCAGTAGAGTAACAATGATATCCTTTCTGATGGTGAGAAAATCCCAACAAAACACACTCCAAGGGTTTGGGATCCAACTTGGTAACTAATGGTCGAATATCTCGAACATAACAAGTGCTTCCAAACACGTTAGCTTCCATCGAAAATAGTGGCTTGTTTGGAAAAAGAACATTATAGGGAACATTACTAAGAAGCACAGTAGATGACATATGATTGATCAGAAAACAAGCTGTAGAAACTGCATCTGCCCAAAATTGTTTGGGAATTTTCATTTGGAACAAAGGTGCTCGAGCTGTCTCAAGTAGATGTCTATTCTTTCTTTCAACAACTCCATTTTGAGAAGGTGTTTCAACACACGAAGTTGATGAAGAATACCATGTTGTCTCATATATGACTGAAATAATTCTGACATGTATTCTTTAGCATTGCCACTTCTTAAAATACGCACAAAAGCATTGAACTGAGTTTTAATTTCAGCATAGAAGGCACAAAAATGAGTGAATACTTCAGAATGACTCTTTATAAAATAAATCCAAGTTATCCGAGAGAAATCATCTACAAAAGTGACAAAATCTTTATGTCCCGTTTTGGACAGGATCGGACATGGTCCCCAAACATCAGAGTGAACTAATTCAAAAGCCGACTCAGCCTGCTTATTGATTCTCAGACTTGATGAGCTACGATGATGTTATGCAAATCGACATTACTCACATTCCAGTGTACAATTATTCTAAAATTGAGGATATAACTTTTCTAATACAGGTAAAGAAGGATGTCCTAATCAGCAATGTGCTTGAAATGGAGAAACAACACTAGAGCAGGCAATAAATCGAGGCTCCTATTCATCAAGGATATACAGATCGTCAGATACATATCCTTTACCAATACCCTGATTTGTCTTTAGATCACGAAACAGACAATAGTCGGGAAAGAACAAAATGTAACAATTAAGCTCTCTGGTCACTTTGCTAACATAAATCAAATTAAAGGCCAACTTTGGTAAACTCAATACAGATGACAAGGTAATAGAGGATGTTGGTTTCACAATTTCGGATCCAACAATGCTACAAGTTGATCCATCAGTTATAGTAACAGGAGAGGGTGCTTTGTGTGACTGAAAGCTCAAAAACATGTTAGGATTAGCTGTCATGTGATTTGTTACTCCTGAGTTAATCACCCATTTATTTGAAGACGTCATAAGGCATGTCTTATCTGACTCCATAAAAGCATTAACAATAATGGGTTCCTTCAATGGTTTCTGATGAAAGGCTTTAGCAAATTCTTTTGCTGAAACCAAAATCATATTCCTAAACTCACAAATAGAGGAATCCAGAGAAAATCACAATATCCCAAAACAGTGTTCAGATGGCTGGAATACCCAGCAGTTCACAGAGTGACAAGAAACTAAAGGATGAATAGCCAAAAGTTCTGGACAGAGAATCAATTAAGCTTTAGAAAAAGGTATTTGAACCAGCAACAATCGAAATCGGGGAATTTCAAAATACTGAAATCGTCGAAAAGCCAGGCCACGGTGGAATCTGAATTCTAGTGATCGAAAAAACTGGTAGAGATAGGCTCAAAATACCTAGCCCAATCTAGAAAGAGAGAACTTGATCTTTGAGACAGAAACTGACTCTAAAGTTGTGAGAGAGATAACTCACCTCAAAAAGGCAGTAATAGCTCTGATACCATGTTATTGATAAGACATGGAGAAAATAATTTTTCTATTGTTCAAAGAGAATAATGATATAAATACATGGAGGGACAAACTAACTAAGGTAACTAAATAAGCTAGCTATGGTAACTAAATATTCAAATCCCTAACAATCAGATATATTATCTATTAAAACCCTATACTATCTATTTACATTATTATACAGATTTTGTAACAAGTCTCAATGAAGCAATATATTTGTGTATTATTAGATATGTATACTCTTTTATTCATCCTTCTAGAAAAATAAGTGTCTTCTCTCTTTTCCCTTTGTTATAATAAAATATGTATTTGTTTTATCAAACAGAAGTAATATTATGTCTAAATAGAATCCCAATATTGATTAGTTGTGCACCTGTCCTAATTCATTTTTTTCTCACTAGATGTTTAGTATTCACATTAAAATTCAACTAAATTCAAATTCACATTGAAAAGTCGCATGTTGAAGGTATAGCACTCTCTAATGAAGTGATTTCGTATCCAAAGAAACTTGAGCCCAATTTATCTAAATTCGAATTCATATCGAAAAGTCACATATTGAAAATATAAAACTACCTTACATCAAATTTGAATATAGCACTTCCTTAAATTTGAATTCTTAACTTCTAACTTACATCACAACCCTTGATCCTCCCTAATTCCTTCACCACTCTTGTTGGTCCCAATTCCTGCTTGTCAATAAGTATTCGGATCCTAAAGCTACCATGTTCGAATTTCCAATGCCTTTAAATGGTCCTGACATTGCCCTGCCCACTGGAAAACATCAACACAAAGTGAAAATCAGTAGTTTTATTTCGTATAGGAGATTTAAGGCGGTGGAGCAAGCATTGAAGATATTCTACAGGATACAGGATACAGGATTTTGGTTGTAAGCCTACAGTTAGGATATATAATCATCTCTTGGATGGTTTGCTTAGTGAGAATAGGTCTTCCATGATTAATCCTATTTATACTAACATAAAGAAAGATGGGGTTGTTCCCAATGTGTATACTGATAACATTCTTTTGAAAGCATTATGTAAGAACAATAGGGTAGATGGAGCTCAGAAGTTACTTGCAGAAATGTCAAACAAGGGGTGTTCTCCTGATGAAGTGAGTTATACAACAACTGTGTCTTCCTTGTGTAAGTTTGGTAAAGTAAAAGAAGCCATGATATTCACTCCTACAGTTCCTGTTTATAATGCTCTGATAAATAGTCTTTGTAAGGTATATAATACTAAGGAAGCAATTGATTTATTGAATGAAATTGAATACAAGGGAGTTGATCCTAATGCCATCAGATACACTACGATTTTAAATGCATTTGCTGACCAAGGAAATATTAGTCTTTCTTTTTCTATGTCGAGCAAGATGTTTGTTAGCGTCTGTTCTCTAAATATTCATTCGTTTACTTGTTTGATTAAGGGACATTCATTATTGGGACAATGGTATGAAGCTCTTTATGTGTGGGATGGTATGATCAAAGAGGGAATTTTGCCCAATGTTGTAGCATAGAATGCACTTCTCCATGGTTTGTGTTTGGCTGGTAATATGAATAAGGCTCTATCTGTTTGTAGTGCAATGGAAACAGGTGCCTGCCTTCCAAATTCAACAATCTACCGCATCCTCATTGATCGATTTGCTAAATCTGGAGATGTGATTAAAGCATCTGAGATATGCAATAGGATGATAAATCTTGGTTGCCATCCAAATGTTGTGGTATATACAAGTATGGTTGATGTACTCTGCAGGAATTTCATGCTTGAACAAGCTTACAGTCTTCTAGATAACATGGTGATAGAAAAATGCCCACCAAATACCATTACTTTTAACACATTTATCAAAGGTTTATGTTATAGTGGTAGGGTTGAACGGGCAGTGATGCTATGTTGTCAAATGGAAAGATTTGGTTTCTTGGGTAATATTACCACATATAATGAGTTATTGTAGAGAAAAATAAAGAAAAAAGAACATAAATGATTTACGAGGTTCGGCAAGTGGTGCCTACGTCCTCGGGCTAAACTCTCTCTTTACTGTATTTTGAGAGGTAT
>JAOTQR010000045.1:574139-596940 GCA_025774065.1 Solanum ossicruentum | reverse complement strand
CGAAAGGATTTTCCACGTTAAATCCTTGTGTTCTCATTTTTACTTTTCTGCTCATATTTCTTTTCTTTATTGTCGATGTAATTATAACATATTCAACCTCCACAATAGCATCCTGATATCTTCTCAAGAAGATTACAAGGCAAACTGTTAATCCTATCTGCAAGACTGCAACAGAGCTCTCTCCATTCCTCCTATTAGTTGGCATAACGGAACCTGCAAAATGAGACTCGGATGGTCAACACATTAACTTTTATTTCTTTTCCTATATATGTGTGAACTTCCAAAAAAGAGAAACATAATACAACATTGTAAAGCATACAGTTTAGAGTTGGATATCAATTCAATTGGGAGTTGTAAACATACAGATAAGATATTAACTTTTTTCAGAAAAGAATATAACATTTTGAAGGTTAACAAGTAGATAACCAGGAAAAATTCACTGCTTTGTACCATATCTTTCCTGTTTCAAACCCCTTGGTATTACTACATATGACAATTCTGTTCTGTTGAAATGCATTAGGGATCGGGTTGTCAAATCTCAGTAGTCATAACATATTAATTCTTTTAGCTTAGACCCTACATGCTACAAAAAAAATTATATTATGAAAATCCACCATTACATTCTGATCGTACATATAGATTTCTACAGGACTGGTGAAAATTCACAACAACTTCTGTGAATAGAACTACATATGACTTTTCACGTGATCCCTAATCGAGACTGTTTGCTACTTTCTTTTCGAATACAAAAGCATATAAAAATCAAATAAGCTAGAAAATTCAAGCTACATTCTGTTGAAGAAAACCAATAGGCATTATTACCAGAAAAACAACCAGAGTCGTTATCCTCTGAGTTTCAAACTTTGTGCCACTGACGATGATAGTTCCTCCCCTGCTAAAAAAACTAAAAATAAACAAAGGAAAAACAACATGAAAAACAATGAAAAACCTACTTTCCCTTCTACGAAGGGACACACAAACTAATCTATCTCCTTGTTATTAATGATTAGTTCCATATTCTGGAATATTAGGGGTGTCAAGTCCAAGAAGGCCATTCATAGGCTTAAAAAAATTATCCAAATCAACAAGGTTGATTTCACTGTTATCATGGAGCCCTTTGTAAACATGGACAAGATCAATAAATACATGAATTCCTGGGATATCAACACTGCATCACCAATACAAATGGCCAAATTTGGCTCTTTTGCAATGGAAATCACCAGAAAACAGTTATTGCTAACACCGACCAGTAAATTATCATTAAAAGATTTTACAGTCCCTGCAACTGTGACTTGAATGTTACAGTTATTTATGCAAAATGCACCTGAGGTGAATGACAGGAGGTTCTGGACAGACCTTAATAATGTCCACAATATGATTCGAGGCTCATGGTGCATTGGGGGTGACTTTAATGTCATTTTGTATCCTGAAGAGAAAGTGGGTGGCAAGCCACATAGAATGAGAAATAGCTTAGATTTTAGTTCATGTATGGATGCTTGTGGAGTCACAAACTTGGGAATTATGGGTCCAAAATTCACATGGTGTAACAACAGGAAGCCACGGAAAAGAATTTGGAAGAGGCTGGATAGAATATTTGTTAATGATGATTGAGCTCAGATTTTTCATAGCAATCAAGTTAATCACATCAGAAGGACAGGTTCCGATCACAGTCCTCTTCTCATTAACTGCCACAATGACCAACGGGTATCAAATATTTCAAGTTTTTAGATTTTTGGACTAATCAATCTACTTTTATGCAGCTAGTTGAGCAGTCGTGGAACACCATTGTCATTGGTAACCTTATGTGGAGGCTTCAATCTAAACTTATGCCTAGAAAAAATCTCAGTAACTGGTCCAAAAACGTTGCTGGAGATGTGTTTGATCAGGTTAAAAATTGGGAGGAGAAGCTTCACTACCTAGAAGAACAAGACCTATTACATGTCGCAAAGAGCTTAATAAAGGACAAGCTGAATACATTAAATGGATGTCCATGCAGGAGAACTCATTAAAACAAAAAGCTCAAGTAAATTGGTTCGAAGAGGGGGATAAAAATTCAAAATATTTTCACAGTAATATAAGAGAAAGAAGGAGGAATCTTCATATCCACAATATTATCATCAAGACATGTGGATCCAAGGGGATGATGGTATATCCGATGCTGCCATATACCATTTTGAACACCTCTTTAATTACCCCCACAGTTTTACAGATACCAGAATCACTTATCCCCAGTATTATCAATGAGGAGGATAATGCCTATCTTACTGCTATGCCTAATATGGAGGAGATTAAAAATGTTGTTTTTAGCATGAGTTCTACAAGTTCTACAGGACCTGACGGCTATAACGGTACCTTTTATCACAAATGCTGGAACATGATTGCAATGACGTTAAGGATTTTGTTCAAAGCTTTTTCAATGGCAAAAAACTTGCCAAATTTTTCACTCGTACTCGCCTAGTCTTTATTCCTAAAATATATCCTCCAGTCAGCTTCTCTGATCTTTAGACCAATTAGTTTATCTAATTTCTCTTGCAAGATTATTTCTAAAATTCTTTGTATTTGATTAAATCCTTTGCTTGGGAAATTAATCTCTGAGAATCAAAGTGGTTCCGTCAAAGGTAGGCTCATCACAGGAAACGTTATGTTGGCCGAAGAAATTGTTCACGAAATCAAACAGTATAATAAAGGAGGCGATATGGTTATCAAGTTGGACATGGCAAAAGCCTATTATAGAATGTCTTGGGATTTCCTAATGGATGTCATGAAAAAGTTTGTTTTATTCAAATACTTGGCTAAACATCATTGGGAACTTACTGATAGGAGTTTGGTACTCTATTATCCTTAATGATAATCGAAGTCACTTTTTCACCTCCTCTCGAGGTCTTTAACAAGATGATGCACTTTCTCCCTCCCTCCCTCTTTATTATTGGAACAGAGGATCTATCTAGGTCCCTCAATATCCTCAATCATAATGAACATTTTAGATCTTTCTCAAGGGATACAAGAGGGTCTATTATCAACCATCTTGCTTATGCTGACGATAGCGTTATACTTTGTGGAGGCAGTAACAAACCCATCAAACTTGTTAAGTATCAAAACAATTGATAGGAGAAAGCTTCGGGACAAAAAATTAATGACATTAAAAGTTTTTTCATTACTGCCCCTAATACCTCCGCTTACAAGATCAACAGAATCAGGAACGTCTCAGGCTATATGGATAAGAATTTTCCTTTTACATACCTTGGATATCCTATCTACTATGGGAGGAAAACGAAGTCCTTTTTGATGGGATGTTGGTCAATATAGTATTGTGAAGAAGCTGAATGGTTGGCAAAGTAATATGCTCTTTGATGGTGGGAAATTTATTCTTGCTAAACATGTCCCGCAATCTCTTCCGGTTTACATCATGTCAGCTATGAGACCTCCTAAGGGTGTTTTGGACCTTATGGAAAAGCATTTTGCAAACTCTCTCTGGGAGCTCTGGTTGCAAGAATAAGTACCACTGGGCATCCCGGGAAAAATTGTGTTTATGTAAAGATGAGGGTGGGGTAGATATTAGAAAAATGGAAGAAATTTCTGTTTCTCACATAGTAAAAGGATTGTGGAGATTGAGAACACACCCTTCTCTCTAAGCTAAGTATCTTCAGAATAAATATTGCAAAAGAGCTCGTTGTGTCACAAAAGTTCCTATTTTGGCGGACTCTCTTACATGGAAAAGTATCATGAAAATTAAGAGTAAGATTGAGCCTCATATCCTCTGGAAAGTTAAAGAGGCTAATTGTAGTTTGTGGTGGAATAATTGGACAGGTAAAGGAGCCGTAGCCAAGTATCAAGATATTTCCCAGTACAGGAAGATCAGCTAACCTCAAGGTTAATGCTTTTTTAAAATATAAAGATTGGAATATGACTAATCTTCTTACTGTTCTTCCTTTACAGATGGCTCAATACATTGCTCAACTTGAAATAGGTGACCAAAATGGACAAGACCTTCCAATTTGGTAGCTCACAGATGATGGTGTTTTCTCCAATAAACAATTAGAGACTCTGGAATTAAAAATCATTTCTTCAATTATCTTTGGCACAACAAAATTCCTTTTAAGATCTCTTTTCTTAATTGGAGAATTTTCAAGAAAAGAGTCCCTTTTGATGACACAATCAGTAGATTTGGAACTGATAGAACAAGAATGTTACATATGAAACCATTCAACTTTTTTTTTTTTTTGTTCAAAGTGAAGTTGCTCATCAAATATGGAATTTTTTCAGCAATGCCCTAGGAATTCAATATATCGATGGTGAGAAGACAAGTGTACTAATTAATGAGGTCCATAAACTTATTTTACAGTTTACACCAATTGTCATCTGTTGGGAGCTTCGGAGACAAAGATGCTCATGCAAATATCGATACGGGAAAAATGCTTGGACCATCAAAAAGATAGTAACCAAACCTTACCCTCCAATTAAGGAATCGATCACTGGCCAACAATCTGCAATGGGAAAGACCCCCACTGCACGGACAGAAGTTGCCTCGTTGATAGCAGGAATTGGAGGTATTGTTAGACCAGGGAAAATTAATCATTGCCTTGCTATCTCAGTTGAATGCAACAACAATAATAGTGCAACCGAATTTGCAGTGAGATGGTGTTATCACCAAGGATACACTGATTTCATCCTCGACCACTTACCCAAATCAAGTTTTATCTTCTTATTTTGGTTTGCACAGAACCTCTAGAGTGCCCTTTCAACTTGATAAGTGGTAAATGTCTTGTATCCGCTCTAAATTTGACATGGCTAACTATTATGTTAGTTAGGTGGTCTTTAGCTAGAAGCTTGGCTCTTTTGACAAGCTTCTTGAATTTAGCAATGTAAAATAACCTCCACTGTTGCTATTATTCATAACATAGAATTATTTAATTTTGAGCAAATTAATTAAAAATAAATATCACTCGGACTTTTATATGATATGACACTCTAAAATAAGTTGATTATATTTGAAATGATTTCAAAAGCCGTCACAGTATTTTACTTCATCATACTAATCTTCATGGTGGTTTATGATATTATGTTTACAGCTTGTAGAGCCATCAATATGGGTTACGCTTTTGGATCGACCTGGCCTAATCATAATTTAGATTACCTATATGTATGTTTTGCCCTCAGAAAAAAAAATAAATAATATAATAGTAATAAAAATAAGATATTATTTTCTGGCTATGCAAAGAAATGAGGAGATTGTGGTGCAAAATATTAAAGAAGAAGAAGATAGAATAAGGTGTAGATTAAAAAGTAGAAATTGTTTGCAAATTGCAAAGTACTCAGAAAGTGCCAGTAATGTCTGCTAAAAATATTACTTAAATCATAAATTCATCAAGAAACTCTCAACGTTCTTTAGACATAGGAAAGAAATATCATCAATTGTAGTAATTAACAAGATTTAGATACTGCGCATTCACCAGATCCCCGTAAAGAACAAAGAGATAAGACTCCTTACGAATCTCAAGTCATTCAAATAAAACATGGTACATATTAGGATTATCGACACGTCTGGTCACTTTATTTACTTGATTCGTCTTTCCTTTCTCATTTAGCACAGTAATACTTCTACAATATGCATCATAAAGATTGTCTCTGTTATTGATAAGACATGGAGAGAATAACTTGTCTATTATTCAAAGAGAACAATGATGTAAATACATGGAGGGACAAGCTAGCTAAGGCTACTAAATAAGCTAACTATGACAACTAAATATTCAAATCTCTAAGGATCAGCTATATTATCTATCAAATCCCTATACTATCTATGTACATTATTATACAGATTTTGTAACACTCCCCCTCAAGTTGGAGCATAGATATTTATGATGCCCAGCTTGTTACAAAGATAGTCAACTCGAGTTCCATGCAATGCTTTTGTAAATAAATTAGCTAGTTGTTCTCCTGTCTTCACGTAGCCAATGCAAATCAAGTTCTCCTGAATCTTCTCACGAATAAAATGACAATCAACCTCAATATGTTTGGTTCTTCCATGATACACTGGATTTGAGGCAATATGAAGAGCAACTTGATTATGACACCAGAATTTTGCTGGGTTATGATGATTTATCCCAATTTCAGATAAAAGATGATGTATCCACACAATCTCACATTTAGACTGTGACAAAGCTCTATACTCAGATTCTGCACTGGATCGTGATACAACACCCTGCTTCTTACTCCTTCATGATATTAGGTTCCCTCTAACAAAAACACAATAATCTGTAGTAGATCTTCTATCAATATTGGATCCAACCCAATCAACATTTGCAAACCACTCCAGAAGGGTATGGCCGTGATTTATGTATAATATGCCCAATCCAAGAACTCCTTTCAAGTAACATCAAATTTGTTCCAAAGCTTCCCAATATTTGACCGTAGGTGTAGTCATGAATTGGCTAACAACACTTACCGCAAAAGTAATATCGGGAAAAGTCACAGTAAGGTAGTTTAACTTCCCAACCAACCGTCTATATCTCTCCGGATCATCAAAAGGATCACCATCATCTTTAATAAGATGTACATTGGGAACCATTGGAGTACTACAGGGTTTAGCTGCTAACTTTTCGGTATCTGCCAGTAGGTCAAGAATATACTTTCTCTGACATATGAAAATATCCTTCCTGCTTCTAGATACTTCTACTCCCAAAAAGTATTTCAATTGTCCTAAGTCCTTTGTATGAAACTTAGTATGTAAGAAAGACTTGAGAGAAGATATTCCTGCAAAATCACTCCCTATAATGATAATGTCATCAATATATACAACAAGGAAAATAGTTCCAGACGCAGATTGTCTATAGAAGACTGAATGATCTCATTTGCTCTTCTTCAATCCAAAATCTTGAATTACCTCACTGAATTTTTCAAACCAAGCTCGAGGGCTCTGTTTCAAGCCATACAAGGACTTCTTCAAGCGACAAACCTTTCCATACTCCCCCTGAGCAACGAAATCAGATGGTTGCTCCATGTAAACCTCTTCGTGGAGATCATCATGATGGAATGCATTTTTAATATCCAACTGATGCAATGGTCAATTCTCAGAAGCAGTTAGAGAAATAAACAAGCGGACAAAAGTGAGTTTCGCAATCGGAGAGAAGGTGCCTGAATCATCTACCCCATAAGTCTGAGCATATCCTTTAACCACAAGTCTAGCCTTAAGTCTTGCCACAGAGCCATTTGGATTAACTTTGGCTGTGAAGATCCACTTGCTTCCTACTAGTTTTTTTCCACTAGGTAAATACACCAAATCCCAAGTGTGGTTTTCCTCTAAGGCATGTATTTCATCAAGCATTGCTTCACACCATCCAGAATGATTCAAAACCTCCTTAACAATTTTGGGTAAGGAAGTAGAGTCTAGGGATACAATCAAAGATCTAGATGCAGGAGATAACCGATCATAGAAAACAAAATTACCAATGGAGTATATGGATTTGCAAGTGCGTGTACCTTTGCGAATAACAATAGGAAGGTCAAGATCGCCTGGAGGATCACTTGGAACAGGATCTGATGATGAAGAAACTGGTGCAGAAGAGGTATCATTTGCATCTCACCTCCTAGAGTAAACCTGAACAACCAGCGGTCTTTCTAGAGTAGATGGAGCTAGTGTTGATTGGTGCTCAATTGAAGAACTACACAGTGTATATGAAACATCATCTGATGATTCTGGTGTGGCCCTAGTAACCTGGTACACTAGCCACTCATCTTCCTCCCCCTGGCTCGTAGAAATGGGAGGTAGATAGAAGAATGGTGTAGCCTCTGCAAAGGCTACATCAGTTGGCACCAAATATTTTCCTAGTTCAGTAGAGTAACAATGATATCCTTTTCTAAGGCAATAATATACTAAGAAAACACACTTCAAGGCTTTGGCATCCAACTTGGTAACTGATGGTCGAATATCTATAACATAACAAGTTCTTCCAAACACCTTAGGTTCCACCCGTAATAGTGGCTTATTTGAAAAAAGAACACTATAGGGAACATTACCAACAAACACAGTAGATTACATGTGATTGATCAGAAAATAAGTTGTAGAAACTGCATCTGCCCAAAAACTTTTGGGAACTTTCATTTGGAACAAAAGTGCTCAAGCTGTCTCAAGTAGATGTCTATTCTTCCTTTCAGCAACTCCACTTTGAAAAGGTGTATCAACACATGAAGATTGATGAAGAATACCATGTTGTCTCATATATGACTGAAACAATTCTGACATGTATTATTTAGCATTATTACTTCTTAAAATACACACAAAAGCATTGAACTGAGTTTTAATTTCAACATAGAAGGCACAAAAATGAGTGAATACTTTAGAACGACTCTTCATAAAATAAATCCAAGTCATTCGAGAGAAATCATCTACAAAAGTGACAAAATACTTGTGTCCAGTTTCGGAGACGATCGGACATTGTCCCCAAAAATCAGAGTGAACTAATTCAAAATCCGACTCAGCCCGCTTATTGATTCTTGGACTTGATGAGTTACGATGATGTTTTGTAAATCGACATGACTCATATTTTAATATAGAAATATTTTGAAACTGAGGATATAACTTCTTTAATACAGGTAAAGAAAGATGTCCCAATCAGCAATGTGCTTGAAATGGAGAAACAACACTAGAGTAGGCAATAAATCGAGGCTCCCATTCATCAAAGATATGGAGATCATCAGATACATATCCTTTACCAATAACCTGATTTGCCTTAAAATCACAAAACAAATAATAGTTGGGAAAGAATGAAATGTAATAATTAAGTTCTTTGGTCACTTTGCTAATAGAAATCAAATCAAAGGCCAACTTTGGTAAACTCAATACTGATGACAAGGTAATAGAGGATGTTGGTCTCACAATTCTGGATCCAACAATGCTACAAGTTTATTCATCTGCTACAGTAATAGGAGAGGACGCTTTGTGTGACTAAAAGCTAGAAAACATATTAGGATTACCTGTCATGTGATTTGTTGCACCTGAATCAATCACCCATTTATTTGAAGTCGTAATAAGGCATGTCTTATCTGACTCCGTAAAAGCATTAACAGTAATGGGTTCCTTCAATGGTTTTTGATGAGAGGTTTTAATAAATTCTTTTGGTGAAACCAAAGTTATATTCCCAAACTCACAAATAGAGCAATCCAGAGAAAATCAAAATATCCCAAAACAGTGTTCAAATGGATGAAATACCCAACAGTTCACAGAGTAACAAGAAACTAAAAGATGAATAGCCAAAGGTTTTGGACAGAACCAATTAAGCTTCAGAAAGGGGATTTGAACCAACAACAACCAAAATCAAAGAATTTCAAAATAATGAAGTCGTCGGAAAGCCAGGCCGTAGTGGAATCTGAATTCCAGTGATCAGACAAAAAAATTGGTAGATATAGGCTCAAAATATCTAGCAACTCTGCTAATTTCCAAAATGAAACTGACTGGAAAGAGATTGTATTGTGAACAAACAACCTAGAAAGAGAGAACTTGACCTGTGAGACAGAAACTGACTTTAAAGTTATGAGGGAGATAATTCACCTCAAAAATGCAGTAATGGCTCTGATAATATGTTTTCGATAAGATATGGAGAGAATAACTTGTCTATTATTCAAAGAGAACAATGATATAAATACATGGAGGGACAAGCTAACTAAGGTAACTAAATAAGCTAACTATGGTAACTAAATATTCAAATCCCTAAGGATCATCTATATCATCTATCAAATCCCTATACTATCTATGTACATTATTATACATATTTTTTAATAGTCTCCAATTGGAAAAAAACTTGATCCCATGGGAGGTCTAGGTACACCTGGTGGATTATACACAACTCCTCTCCATTCAACATTTGTAGCAAAGCTTCCCAAGTCAGTAAAAATTTTTCGCGGCCAAAATCCAAGTTGCACATACTTTTCTGACAATAAAAGCGACCAATTTCCATTTACTAAATCCTTATTATAAAAAAATGTCAATGTCAATATTGATGTGCTCTTCCAAATGAAAAAAACTTCGATATAAATTCTAAAATAATACAAAGAACTGAAATACATGAAATATACCTGATCAATGTACATGCTTCCCTCAAATGTACTGCCTCCGCAGTGTGCAACCTATTTCATGAGTGATAAATCAAGAGGTACTTCATTGTTTACTTGTACAAATCCAGGGCATACGGTATTGAAACAATATGTTTGACCAAACCGAACATAGAAATACATATAAACTTACTTTTCTAGTTAAATGAAAAAGATGTATTACTTTCATGAACTCATATTATAAATCATTAAGCTACATAGGATAAGTTACTGAGAATGTATAAAAAACCTAGTTTTATTGTCCCCAATAATGTTGGGTCCACCTAAAATACAAAATATAAACATTAAAATCTACAATCAAGTGTTCACTAATAAAGTGATTCTTTTGTGTTAATTAAAACTTATAATGGTTCTGGCTGTATTAACCGCATCTTTCGGCGTAACTGGTTATTCCTTACCTCAGGACCAAATTGGTTATTTTCATGTTAGAGTTACAATATTCAATCCTAAACACATATCCTTCTTACAAAACATTTAAATTACAGATGTAAATGCTTGTGTTAGACTTGTTCTCCAACCAACTTGTATAATATTGGAGTCGTTTTGAATTTATAGGTGACATGCACTGTGTTGAGGACCATCAACATAAACATTGTAAAAATTAATTATCATTTCGGCGCCAATAAACTTGTTATTTGCATCATTTGGAGTTCATGCTATTGCAACCTGAATATAATAAATATATAATTTTGTTAACTCATATAAAGTATCAAGATTAACCTTTATATATGCACCATACGACCTTATGTTTTTTCTTTTTGAGTGCAACATATAGTGTCTAAGGAAAAGTACAGAAACAAAAGCCAAGTGAAAATTTGAAACTTTTCTATAAGTGAAGCAGACAACCCCTAAATTCCAAAAATGCAAACCTTTGATTGATATTTGAACCTAAGAAGTCCCTTGTTATGACTAACAAGATTAAAAAAAGGCATAGTATATAAATATTAAATTACTCCCTTTGATGTGACCTCAATGGATATCTATGCTCTTTAACTATAAGTCTGTATAAGTAGACACTTAAAGTTATCCAAAAGTTAAACAAGTAGATAAATGTGTCCTATGTGGCATAATACACATAAGACATAGAGAACTGCCATGTAGGATGCCACAGAGGACGCATGAGTTAGTTGTTCAACTTTGGATAGTTTAAGTGCCTACCCAAAGTTGAAGGGCATAGATATCAATTGAGCCTAAGTTAAAGGACACATTTTATGTTTATACCTTACAAAATGGTTGTTTTCTTAGAAAATAGATCAACATCTTAAAAAATTTTCAAACAAAAAATTAGAGGTAATCAAAGAAAGAAGTATGATAAAATCTTCATAGTCATGTATTGTACCTTATATCCGATGAGTATCTTCTTTTTGGCTCACTATTGTTGTTGCTCTGCATTAGATGTATTGCAATATATGAGTTTTTCCACAATGATTATTGTAAACTTTTTATTTGTGTGCATCAATTGTTTTTCTTTTCTACCTATAATAAATAACATGGATTCTTAAGTACTAATGAATTAATCAAGCAAAGTAGCAAAAAATTCATAAATTATCTCACGACATCAAAGTGAGCATCGAATGTGATATATTCTGATGGTGGCATGTGTCTTTGTCTTATAAGGTCATTTTTCATAATTATCTTAATAGGAACAGTTCCAAAAGGACAACCACCATCTTTTGACCATATTGTCAATGGCATGCTTCTTATTGAGTCACTTGAATTTTCTTTTATCGTAGATAAAATAGGTTTCATCTGTCCCACTAAATATTCAGTTATATGCCAACATGTACAATATCATATTCTTGTTTTAAAAAAAAAGAACGGAAAATAGATAGCGAATAAACATATACCTTAGGATGAAAATCATTGTCCTTCAGTACCGGGTGGTCAGATGCAGGTTGTTTGTAGAAATCTACACAGTCATATACATCTTCATATTTAGTCTGCAAATAAAAACTTCATGAACCGAGTAATGATTTAAAATATAGTAATAACAAATCTTGCTATTGAACATGTTAATTCAAACACAAAATTTCAGAGAAGAAATGGTTAGTAGATGACGACATTATTCATATTTTTTATAATATTGATATTTGAGGGTTAATTTCATAGATGGTTAATGAGGCCTTTTTTCACAAAAGTCATTTAATTATATTTTCTTACATAGATCACATACACTGGAAAATTCAATTTTCTGCGGATAATTTTATTTAAATATAATAAATTTAAATACAATTAAAATAACCTAATTGGGCCCAATTCAAAACACATACTTGATGTCTAGCAAAGAAAAAATGCTCCCAATAACCAAACTCATAGAAACCGTACCTGACCTACTCAAACCCCCGATCCACCAGACATATCCGTGATGGGAGAAGAGAATTCAGAAATATTTGAATGAGAGGATCAAAGGCAATGCCAACAAAGGAAAAACTCCTTCAGAGAAATCCTACTTAACAAAACAAAGGAAAATCAATGGTCTCTGTGACACAGATGGCCATGAAGGGCTTGATGAAGACACATCCCCAAAATACTCTTATTTCCCTCAGCAAAGAAGACAAAATGAGGTTATACCAACCATGGAAGCATGCAGTAATAATAAAGCTCTTCGAAAAAAAAATAGCATACAATTATCTAGAAAAAAAAACTCAACATGTGGAAACCAACAAGATCATTAACACTTATCGACTTGGGTTGGGACTTTCACATAGCCAAATTCAACCTAGCAGAGAATTGGAACAAAGTTCTCCATAAGGGATCGAGGTTTGTCACTTGAAACTTTCTCTCTATTCGAAAATGGCAACCCCACTTTATACCAAAAGAGACCATAATTATCCATACAACCATTTGGTCTAGACTTCCCAATTCCCTACTGAATTTTATGATAAAATCATTCTGGAAAGGGTAGGAAGAAAACTAGGCAAACTCTTAAAATAGACACTTGTACATTAGCAACTAACCCTGAGAGGGACTTATGCTAGGATGTGTGTGCATGTCCCGCTGGATCAACCAATATGGTACAAATCGACAAGCACATCCAAAAAATCATCTACGAGAGGGAAGGTGTGCTGTGGGCGAGGTATGGAACATTGAGACACACACTTAAACACTGCCCTAAAGGGAGATAGGAGCCACCTACTACCATCACTACTGATGAGCCATCATTACAGATGGAATACTGAGAGTGGCACGTAGTAAACTTCCAAAAATGATGACAAAAGCCAGACCAAGGGTGCAGACCAAGACCAAGGCGAACCCCCACCCCAAATGATGCAGCAACATTAGGACGGCAGGGAGCCTCAACCCCAGGTACATCATCTCACCCTCCTCCCAACCCCTCAAATCCCACCTCTCCCCTCCCCCCTCCTCGCCAAAGAACTCTATATCGGATTAGAAGGCACACCGACGAAAGACAGGATAAAAAGATAAAGGAAAGGCCAAAGTCGGTACCATAAATGATTATGGGACCTCTTATCTACCCGCCACCCGCCCAACTACCACATTGAAAGTAGACTCCCCAAGGTCTTCCATACTTACCAATAAGGAGGCTCCAAGTTTTCCTCCCATAAACACAAGCTCAAGAAAACAGAGCTCCTATTATTAATAACAATGGCCTTACAGACGAAACTCCTTACCCCCTGAGGTTGAAGTACTCCGTAAGACATCAATCGAAATCACCACCACCGAGTATTTGACTCTCTTAAACCCCTACACTATAAGAGAAATCATCACTCCTACACAGTTTAAGTGACTGAAACCATCACCTCAAGTCATCCCACAAAGCAAGGCCATAAAGACAATGCCTTACTTTTTATCCCTCTCCCCAATCCCTCCTCAGCCCCATTCTACTGTTCTACTCATAATGGACTCTCAACTAGCAAGAGCATCCATGTCTCATAATCATATTTATCTAATCTCACCGCTACTGCCTCCGGACTACCTCCCTCAATCGTAGCTAAAAATGGCCTTAGAGGGAAAATCCATTTCAATCAAAGTCACAGTGGGAAACATCTCGGTAATATTGGACATCTAAAACCTTATTTTTCTCACCCAAATAATGAAAAAGGGGCTCGTACATAGAGTTGACTATCTGGGCCACTTGATATGGACCCAATGTCACACCCTAGGAGGGTACCCAAGACGTGGCCGGTACCCAAAAACTACTTTTAGTCTCCAAGCGAACCACTTGGCCTCATCATAATCAATTAAAGAATAAACTTCTACTAATCAGTGGAAGGTATATGGAATGTAAATGGGCACATCTATCTAATCTCAAAATAATATAATAATGAAAATCTAGTAGAAAGAACTAGCTCAACGAGTCTTAACAATCAACATTCGACTCTAGCCTATGAAGTCTTTATCACTGTCAGGTGGTGCCAATGACAGACCCATAGCTACCTCAATCAAAATAAAGCTAAGTCTAACTCTAAAGCAAGATGCAATAAAAGTAATGAACCCTTTAGAGTAGAGGAGGTTCACTAATTAGCTGAAAGTCCTAGATCCTCAACGATGCGCTTGTTGATGACCTCTAATCCCTGTATCTGCATCATAAAATAATACAGCACTGAGTGGCATCAGTACGTGGAATGTATGGTATGTAAAATAGATGACTGCTATAGAAACAGGTAGAATAATATAGAAACAACAATCAACATCAGAATAGTAACAATCAACTAAGAATAAAGAGTAGACAAATGACCCATCTAAGCCATCAAACTGTATTAATCAAATCAGGCGCAATTCAGAGGGACTCATATCATCTCAACTCATCTCATCTCAGTTTGGGAACTCTCTGGGAGTTTCTCTTATCTGACAACAATCACTTATGAGCCAGTGATTGTATTATAATCTCGCAAATGTTGCCACAGCCGTTCCATGCTTGCCAGGTAGGGAAGGAATCAAAACCATAATGGACAAGTCTAAATGGAGACATCAATCTATAAGTCTTCCATTGATTTCATAGGCTTCTAATCAGAGGGGACCTCAACATGATGTGATGGTCCTAGTCCTCACCTACACTCGACTATGTAGTTTGATAAGTACGAGTTGGAATAACTCTTACTCTTTTGGTGCTCGATACTCCTCCCAAGACTCAATGCTCATAAGACAATCTATCCAATCAAATCGTCTCAATCAACTCATCTCAAATTAGCCTCATGAAGGCACTCATCATTCAATCATTCTCATAAAGACTCTCATCACCTCATCAATCAACATCTCAATCAATAGATCAAGGCTTTAAACAATCATTAGAAAACAATCGAATAGACAAATTATTAGAGTTCATTTAGGAAGACTCAGGAACGATCAAGTACCATTTATCTATCACCGTTCTCACATTCTCAATCACAATTCACAATTGACATTCTCAATCAAGGCTCTATACTCAATGCCTATCTTCATTCATGCATGCTTTCAATAATCAATATATAGGGTTTATGTAATATCTCATGAAAAGTATTCAATTCAAGAAAACAAGCTTATGATGATCACTAACATATGAAAATACATGTAATAAATATAATTTTCAAGAAAATAATGCAGAATCATGTATGTAGACTCATGGACCTTCATCCCTCTTCTAAGACCATCTATGGGGCACATGGGAGAACAATCTCATGCTTTTAGTTTACCCTTACATACCTGGGATAAAGCTATCAATAATCAAATTCAAGAATCTCCTTCAAATTCTTCAATCTTATGCTTTCCTCTTCTCTTCTCTCAAGCCCTAGTCTTTCAAATACTTAGAAAAGGACTTAGAATGGGGTTTAAGACCCAATTTATGCATCAAAATGACCTAATTTGGTTGTGTTTTGAGTTTAGAAGGGGTTGGAAATTTTCCAGAATGCCTCTCATAAATTTTCAGAAAATTTTACACTATGGGAAAGCGGGTCTGCGATGCGGACCCATCGCACCATAATGTATTTTTTTCAAAAATTTTTCAAACGAGTTTTTCCAATCTCTGTCGAAATTTATTTTTTTAAAAAAGTGTAGGTCCGCTACATAGTCATGGCGCGTCTTTATTGGGCACTATCACTAGAATTCGTTTCGGATTGAAAAATTACTTTTTTGATCCGGTTGCTCTAAAGATTGACTGAAACCATTTTCCCTCTCAACTTTTTATGCTACTCGCAAATCTTGTCTAGAATTTCCAAAAGGGGAATGGGAAGATGCACTATGTGCATACATCTATTCTAGAGGTATTTCGATAATTTTACAATGTGTTATATCATCCCCCCTTGGGATCATTCATCCTCGAATGATGAGTAAAGATGGATATCAAGGCACAAATAGACTCGATACTCATCTGAATATGAGTCCTCATCACTATCAATAATCTCTATTCAGATTTAAGAATAGACAATCAACTTAAGAAAAGCCAATCAACTTAGTTAAGGGTAAGGAAATTCACCTTCGACATTCTCATGATTTAGCATGAATAGGTGCGAATATTTTGCTTTCATATCTTCCTCAACTTCCCATGTGGCTTCCTAAATGAATTGATTTCTCCACAGGGTTTTGACTGAGGTTGTCTCTTTGGTTCTCAGCTTGCGAATGATAACATTCAAGCATACTCTTTTTTAAAGAATATAGACAATTATTAGCAACATATTTACTTAACTAAGAGTCGAGGTCGATCCCACAGGGAATAGGTTGAAATAACTCTACTAGTGATCCTATTTCAGTCGTTGGTTCTATTTCCATAAAACCAATAATACGAAAATGTAAAAATGGGGGGTTGTGAATTCAGATCCTAACTAAGAGTACAAATGCAAAAAATAAACTAAAGCTTAGATAGATTGATGATGACTAAGGATGCAGTCCCAATAACGCCCAATGGGATATCCAAATTCGTTTAGTAAACCCATTCATGATTGTGTATACAAGATCGAACAAGTTATGTAACACCTAATTCACCTTTTAATCCTTCTAAGTGCATTTCATTTATCACCTTTCGGTCTCAGAATGTATACTTACTAACCCTTGTTATAGACCCTAGAATACTCCCATCTTTCGGTCTCAAGTACTTACACTAGGTTAAAAACCCCGAATCTCTATCGTAGAACTCTTTTCCTAATAACTACATCCCTTTTGGGCATGTAATGAGTACAGGCTTTCCTTAATGCTCCAACTCATTAAGGAAGAAGTTGAAGTGAAGAATACTATGGTATATACAATAATCAATCCTGCTATTTATCCTAATTTTGTCTATCTCAATGAGTTGTCATGGTTCCCACAACCCTAGTTGTGGGTCTAGATTATCAAACTTGCAAGAATTGAAATGTAAATCATGATATATTTCATGTTAAAATTGCTTATAAGGGAGAATTCTCAATCAACATGCTAAACGAGAAGCAAAATAAGAACTAAAAACTCCAAACGATAATAAAAAACATACAGCTCACGTTCAGGAAATTAGCTTCTGTCCAACCACATTTTTGAAGACAAGAAATTTGGAAAATTAATGTTTAAAAAGTGAAGATGTAGCCCGCCATATCGTGGGGTACCGGTACCCTCAAAGAAATAAAACCTAGCTCTATTTTTAATCTTAAAACAATCCTAAAATGAGTAGGAAAAGTAAGCCTAAATTAAATAGGAAAAGAGTCCTAATTGGACTTGGATTTCTAGTCGCCGCAGGTGTATGAACTTCACCACGACTCGTGGTGATTTGTACATTTAGTTTGGCCTCCCATTGTCCTTTACTTTGTACAAACACTACCCAAAATCATCCCCTATTCACGTACACCTTCACAACTCGTGAAAGGTGTCCTTGGTGTTTGCCTTTGCAAGTTTTATTGTGTTGCTACCCTGGTGCTTTCCACGAGCACCTTCACAGCTCATGGAGTGCACCATAAGTTGTACAAGGGCTCATGGAGCAACCTTTGATGACGTAAGTTGAAGACTTCACCTGGACGGGCAGTTTCACGACCCGTGAAGAACTCCATGGGTCGTGAACCACCTCGAGCAGTGTGTCCTTGCTCCTTTTTGTTCTATCTTGTCTCCAACACGCTTGGAAACTCCCAGCATTGACCCACCAACATTGGCACTATCAAGTGAGTTGCACTAGTGGTCAGGGGCAGTAAGAACTTTCAAGCACAACATTAACAATACCTCTTTGATCATTTTCTGAGATAGCTTGTGATGTTTTTGTTTTAACCTTTGTCGCTACTGTGTTGCTAATTGCTTTGCATTTCATCCACATACAGGTATTATGTGGTGTGTCCAGATCAAACAGCAGTAGTGCTCTTCCACGATTTACCCAATTTTAGCTCCAAATAAGTGCGACATGCATAATTCTATGAAATCCTCCTTTTCCTACAAAACAAACATAAAACACACATTAAACTAACAAATGTGCTTAAAAACTGACAATAATCCTATGTATTAAGCATCATAAAAGTCATATTTTCAGGACTTATCAACACCCTCAACTTAGAATCATTATTGTCCTTAAGTGATGATCAAAGACAAAACATAATGACGTGCAAATACAAGTGCTTAACATGAAGTGTATAGCAACCCCTCAATCATTAAACTCATTCCCAAAAGGTATGCTTACAGTGTACTTGCACCCAACAAGACCCACATAGACCAAGTTACGCATTATACTATATCTAGTGGGACCGAGAAGGCTCAAGAACAAAGAAGAACTAATTGTATTAGCAACGAAACAGTGCAAGGATAGTGCCCTGATTATAAAGAATTCTTACACATAGTAAATACATGCAAAAACAGAGACTGAAATGTAGTCACTCATGATCAAGAAGGATGTTCAACTAACACATAAGCATAGACTATATGCTTGCCCTTATTTTCACCACTTTGACTCTCAAATGACCTTTTTACGATTACTTAGGACTTTTGCGGCTTGTAATGTAGGGTCGAGCTAGGATGAGGTACATTTAGGATCCAAGTGACTAATTTGCCCCTCCAAGACACTACTTTGGCTTAACCGTCTAATTTTGACCCCCAAGCACTTATTGCCCCTATTTTCCAACTTTTTTTGTCATTGGGAGTGATTTCCATTTTCATTCATTCTTTTTCTTTCTTTTCTTTTTCACTCTTTTGTTTTACTCCTGGTCACACCCTAAACTTTTCTTTTTCTCTCATCACTTGACTCTTTTCATACATTAACTTTTCCATAATTTTTTTATTTACAGTTGCCACCCTCAACTTAGGCTTTTTCTTGAGTTGAGGTTTACAATGTCGTTTAGAGGACCAGGGCCAATATAAGCCACCCTCAACTTAGGCATTTGGTCTAGGTTGAGGTTCACAATGTCCTTGGAGAGACCAGGGCCAAAGTAAAGATCTACAGATAGATAAGGAAGGTGAGTGGGGTGATTACAAAGAAAAGGTCCACTCAGGCTCAACTTTTTGTTCAATAGGAACAATTTCATTTGGTTGGTCAAATTTAGGATAAGTGGCTTCACAACAAAAATGGCCTAAGATCCTATTGTAATCCAATCATTCAATTGTTTTAGTGAGACTAACCAGGCAAGTTCTAGCTTACAAGTGCATTAATCAAATTTAAACAAATAACCTTACCACAAATGGCACATCTCCTACACTATTCAGTACTAACCAACAAAGACATGCTTTATCTGTCAAGATGCCAACTAGATAATGTATACACTGCTTTAAAAGGATCAAACAAGTTAGTCAGGATAGGATACATACACCTATAAGCCTTTTGAAAAATTTTAAATTGGGGCATTTTTGTCACACAAATTATGGGTTGCTGTAGACTCCTACAGACACTCATATTTACACAAACAAAACAACCTAAACATGCCAGTTCTACTAAATAATACACCTTCAGAGAAAAGAGACATGGCAAGAAAAACTCTTTAGGGTTCAGGATGCCCCCACTCCCCACCAAAATTTATGCATTGTCCCCAATGCATATCAAACCAATGTATAAAATAAGGGAAGTGATCATACTTGCGATGCCTTAGGAGTCAATAAGAATGTACCTGATTACTCAAACTTCATCAAGTAACATCATGTGTTGCCTTCCACTTTTTCCTCCACTTTGAACTTATGAATTGCATCCCTAGCTTCTTTTCCAATTTTCTACTATGCTCCAAATGTGGTGGTATAAAAATAAAAAGACCAAATAAAAAAGAACGTACCTTGTAATTTATGGCCTTTAAATGAGGAATATACTTTTTCGACTTTGGTCCAACAAATTCAAGAATATAGACATATTGTTCCTTTTCATATTCTTCCTTATGCTCGACTGATTTGATTAATATATCATCATCTAAACATAGGGTAGAAAAATGATTGGAATGAGGTGTAATATTTCCTAACTCATGAATTGGAATGTTATCATTATTCACACCTACATTTTTACACGCACTAGAGTTATTAAAAGTATTATCCACTCTTTCACGTAACAATATGATCAAGTATTATCCATAACAATATGATCAAGTAGTTAGCTCTCCAATTTCAACTTTGCAAGTTGGTTCACAATCATCTTTTCTTCTTCAGACAATTTGTAACTAGCTTGTTGGCATCAAAAGCATCAACCTTCGCACTCAATGAAACATCTAAATCATCAATATTGAGCCAAATATCTCAACCTCATAAATTAGATCAATTATTGCTTTTAGAAAGTATATCATCAAAGATTTTATAGTGTCATGCAAACCCCCAATAGATCTATTAATTCCTTGCAAGAACCAATACTAGTACAAAGCTAATTCAAGAAAGCACTCCTATCACCACACACTGCTTTAGATGTCTTAGTTTTGCACAAACCTGCTCCATGTAGAACCCAAAACAAAAGGAAAAACAAACAGTAAAACTAGAAAATAGAACTACAACCTAAATAGAAAATTAGTAGATTATTTCAAAATCGTATTCCCAAGCAATGATGCCACTTTTGACAGCATTCAGACATACCCCTTTTTAAAGAATATGGATGATCTTTAGCAATATATTTACCCAACTAAGAGTCAGGATCGATCCCACAGAGAATGGTTAAAACAACTCCACTACTGATCCTACTTCAGTCATTGGGTCGATTTCTAAAAAATAAATAATACTGAAATGTAAAAAGGGGGGGCAGGTAGTGGATTCAGATCCTAATTAAGAGTATGAATGCGAAAAAAAAACTAAACCTTAGATAGATTGATGATGACTAGGGTTACAGTCCCCATAATTCTCAATGTGATAGCCAAATTTGTTTAGTAAACCCGTTCATGATTGTGTATACAAGATCAAACAAGTTATGTAAAACCTAATTCTCAAACCCGTTTATTTATTCTTTATTATCGTATGTGGTTATATTCATTGGTATTGAATTATGCCTATGTTCTTTTGATGAGATAGCAAGAGTGATGAATGATTGAAGCTTATAATTAGAGATATGCATCCCATTAGGTAACTAGTGAAGGGATGAGTCGATGGCCATAAGCGTGATGAGAAAGTCGAAACTATCTTATGATTGCTACGATGAGATGAGGTATATATATAGAGAGAGTTAGTGTCAAAATGTGTTAGAGCATACCCCAAACTAGAAGGAAGTGTATGTTGATGTGTTGTAGTATTCATACTATTGAAGGTGAAGTATAGCTCTTAAAGAAGGGAAAAGAGTGCTTTTTATGTGATAGATCAAAATTAGGCTTATGATTGTATGTGATAGTTCATGAGATTCATAGAGTTATAAGCTTAGACAGATAAGGAGGTATAGTGAATGGGTGAGTGGTACATGAGTTATGAAGAGGGGACGTGCTGATTGAGTATTCGCTATGAGATTTTAGTAGCATTATGTGCCCTAAATTTTACCTAGTAATTGCAAGTAGGCATCACATAGGTATGTGATGGATGCACATGTTAGTGTTAGACCCTAAGCTTGAATTTTGAGGAGTAGTGCTAAAGAGGAGATAGCATGATCATAGTGTTAGTCCTTCTTAGAGATTTTACCTAAGAGTCTTGCTGTAGTGCGTGCTCAATGATTAAGATGTTGGCTGGCAAGGAGCATGGTATTAAGAGTAGAGTAGTACACCCTAGATGGAGACAGTAAATTAAGGGAGAAGCACTAGGAAAGATGAGGCTTAAGAGGTTTAGGATATGTAACCATGATTGTGTACAGATGGGTGAAGCTCTAAGTTATGACTGTTATGAGAATCCAAATAGTATATTTGAGTTGTTGATATGGAGTAGGCTGATGAAAGTAATCTTTGTCGTCATAAGAAGCTAAGCAATTGGGGCATATGAATAGATGATGATTAGTTCTCCATAATAGTCTAAGTCTTATACGAATAAGTTTATGAGAGCACAATGGTTGAACATTGGCAGGCAAAAAGTAAAAAGATGTTAGAGTGTAATAATTGTGGAAAGTGATCATGTACACCAATAAGAGTAGCAAATAGAAAGAGAGAGAGAGAGAGAGAGAGAGAGAGAGAGTGTTTCATAGAGACATGAGGAAGCTAAGAGTGATATCGTTGAAAAGAGTCTGAGTGGCTAGTTATATGTATATGACTATAGAATAACAGAAGGGTTTTGAGATGCATATTCTTATGGGTAGTGATTCCTTGACCGTGTAGAGGTATATGCTTATAGCCTAGCAGAGGAAATTAATTCACAAATTTAGAGAGAGGACCTTGATGGCTAAGGGGGAGATGATGATGTGAGGAATCAAAGTAGATCTTGAGTTTTTGGATTGTGATAGGCTGATCAAGATGAG
>JAOTQR010000045.1:551858-572608 GCA_025774065.1 Solanum ossicruentum | reverse complement strand
CTTACGACTCAGAGCATCAGCTACCACATTTGCCTTCCCCGGATGGTATAGTATATCAACATCGTAATCCTTTATTAGCTGTAACCATCTCCGTTGTATTAAGTTTAGGTCTTTTTGCTTAAAGATGTATTGTAGGCTCTTGTGATCAGTATATTTGTCAATGTGAACCCCATACAAATAGTGGTACCATTTTCAAAGCAATACAATCGATGCTAGCTCAAGATCATAAGTTGGGTAATTTTTCTCATGTGGTCATAATTGTCTAGATGCATAAGCAATTACCCTACTATGTTGTGTTAGCACACACCCTAAGACAACCCCTGAAGCATCACAATACACTGCATACCCCTCAGATCCTTCTGGAAGTACTAGCACAGGTGTAGAAGTTAGTTTATTTTTCAGTTCCTAGAAGCTCCTTTCACATGCATCATTCCATTAGAACTTGGTTGCCGTATATGTCAATTTTTTTAGGGTGCATAAATAGAAGAAAAACCCTTAACAAACCTCATGTAATAACTTGCCAAACCTAGGAAGCTTCAAACTTTTGTGGGTGTCGTTGGTCTTGGCCAATCTCTCACAGCCTCTATCTTTTGTGAATCAACCCTTATTCCTTCCTCAAATACAATATGACCCAAGAATGCCACTGATTTTAGACAATATTCACATGTAGAAAACTTGGCATACAACTGTTAATCACAAAGAACCTGTAACACTTGTCGTAAATGCTTTGCATGGCCCTCCTCGAATCTTGAGTATACCAAAATGTTATCTATAAATACTATCACAAACACATCCAAGAATGGCTTGAATACCCTATTCATCAAATCCATAAAAACTGCTGGTGCATTCGTTAGCCCAAATGACATAACAAGAAATTCAAAGTGACCATAGCATGTTCTAAAAGCAGTCTTGGTATATCTTCCTCCTTCACCCTCACTTGGTGATACCCCGATCTCAAATCAATTTTTGAAAAGCATTTGGAACCCTGTAACAGATCAAATAAGTCATCAATCCTGGGGAGGGGGTATTTATACTTAATTGTCACCCTATTCAATTGTCTATAGTCGATACACAATCTCAAGGTGTCATCCTTTTTGTGTACAAATAACATTGGTGCACTCCAGGGGGACACACTAGGTCTTACAAAACCCTTCTCCAATAGGTCTTTTAGTTGCTCTTTTAATTCACACAATTCTGCCAGGGCCTTTCTATAGGGAGGGATAGAAAAAGGTTGAGTGCCTGGAAGTAAGTCAATACCAAAATCTACCTCTTATTCTAGAGGTAAGCCTAGAAGTTCTTCAGGGAACACATCAACAAATTCATTTACTACTGGAACAGATTGAAGAGTTTGCGATTCTGCCTCCATATCCCTTACTCTAACTAAATGACATATATACCCCTTAAGTACATTTTTCTGGCCTTAAAAATAAGAGATAAACTTCCCCTTTGGTCCCCCAACATTACCTTTCCATTCAAGAACTGCCTCATTTGAAGTAGAAGTACACTCTCTTAGTTTGGCAATCCACGGTGGCATAGCAATAAGCTAACTAATCCATACCTATTATAACATCCAATTTCACCATCTCTAGCTCAATAAGGTCATCCAATGTGTCATGGTCACAAACAATTACTACACAGTCATAATAAACCCTTCTAGCTATAATAAATTCACCGGTTGGTGTAGACACTTCAAATGGTTTATTCAATAATTTGGGTGTTTTCTTAAGCTTCCCAGCGACTAGTGGGGTAATGTATGACAATGTAGAACTAGGGTCAATTAATGCATATATATTATATGAAAAGATGGATAATGTACCTGTGACCATATCAGGTGAAGCTTCTAAATTTTGTCGACTCCCCAGAGCATAGCTGCGATTCTGGACTCTGCTAGAGCTAGCTGCTCCTCTAACACCTCTACCATGACCCATAGGTGCTTGTTGACCCCTACTTAATGGAGGAATTGACGTTGATAATGCAACAGCTGAACCAATAGATTGTGTTACATCACCCATACGCCTCCTCGGGCATTCTTTTTATCATATGCCCTAGCGCACCACACCAATAACAAACATCTGTCCCAACATAACATTTACCCGGATGACTTCT
This sequence comes from Solanum ossicruentum, assembly GCA_025774065.1. Classification (NCBI taxonomy): domain Eukaryota; kingdom Viridiplantae; phylum Streptophyta; class Magnoliopsida; order Solanales; family Solanaceae; genus Solanum; species Solanum ossicruentum. Next base: position 570,502 of record JAOTQR010000045.1, on the reverse strand, counting down.
TCCACATTGTTTACAAGGTTTCCTAGGTGTCATTTGCTGTCCTGCTGAATATCCTGTTGTCGATGTACCTTGTTCCTCACCTCATTGACCAAACTGATTACTTCTCGACCCTTGAAGTTGTGGTGGAGCACAAGCTGCAGAATAGGAGGATGTTGGCCTAGGCGGTCTATTAGAAAATCGAGGCCTAAGCTCACCTTAGGATGGTGTAAACTGCCCTATAGATCTGTCCTTTTTGGCCTGTCCCCTTTCCAACTCTTGTATCCTTCTTCTCTGCCTCTGATACTCTAACTTCTATATGAAAGCTTGCATCCTCGCTATGTCCATGTGCTTATTCAATGAAGCAATGGTACAGTCTCTGACCAGATATGTATGCAATCTATCCATATATCGATGAAATCTATCTTCTATAGTAGCAACTACATTAGGAGCATACCTAGACAGGGAATTAAATTGGAGGCTATACTCCCTCACGCTCATATTCCCCTGGTGGAGATTCAAAAACTGATCTGCACGGGCCTCTCGGATCTCTAATGGCAAGTAATGGTCAAGAAAGGCCTCTTTGGACTTCTCCCAGGTAGTGGGAGGTGCATCTATACCCTTAGATTGCTTCCAAGCTTCGTACCACAATATAGCCACACCCTTCAACCTGTAGTCGCTAACTTGACAGCTTCTGTACCACTCACATTCATAACATATATAGTGCACTGAATCTGATCAATAAAGTTTTGGGGATCTTCATTAGGATCAGACCCACTGAAGGATGTAGGGTCCAAATTAAGGAAGTCACGTATCCTAGTGCCAGCTGCCCTATTTGCACCACCTGCACCTAACTAGACCTTCCTATCTTTGTCCTTGGCCAGTAACTATGTGAGTCAATAGTTGCACTGCATTCCTCAGATCCTACACTGTAGCATTGATAGGTGGTTCAGGGAGAATTTCACTACTTCCGGGTTCAAAAGGAGCTGGAGGGGTTAGAGATGTCTGTGACAGAGTCTCATCTTGAGCCTCTATCGTTGTCTCATATGACTGGGTGTACCAACCACCACTTCTACTGCCTTTCCTTTACCTTTGTTCTTCTGGTTTCTAGCACACTTGCTTGCTGTACAAAATAATTTCAGGAGTTAGACACAATCCACCTATTACACTTAGCTCTATGGCATGATCTAAAGGATGAAAAGAAAGTAAAAAGTCCTAAATGCCACGTAGGCTCCTCATGAATGTGGTGCACAACTCATCGATAAACAAGACTCTACATAGACACTACTTTGTAGACTCCCTAGGATGACCCACTCTGATACCACTTCTGTCATGCCCCGAGTCCCATTAGGGCGGACCGATACCCATTTCCAATAAGGCTCGGGAGAACCAACCTATATCTATGCACTTTTTAGACAAATTATAAGGCATTTCTATTTTCATTGTGCCATTAAGAAGGTAAATAGTAATAACAAGCCAAAAAATAGTGCATGGGGCCATGGTGTCTAAGGTACGAGACATGACTATACTTTTAGGCAACAAGACTAGTATTAGTAGTGACGAAACACTTCTTAGTAGCCCAATACCATAAAAACTAATATCCGGGCAGCAAATATTTAATTAGCGTCGCGAAGACATTTCTTCACCCTTTTCACTTATAATCATATTTTATAACAACCATTCTTATGCACATGTCATGTACATCGTATTTCAGACCCTTAAAATTCTTACAACATCCCACAACACACAACACTTAACAATTCTTCACAATATACAAACAAGCGTCACAACATGACATCCTTTCTCCACACTTCGCCGTCAGAAATCCCGAACCTATTTTAACTTTGCCTAAATTGTTTCCAACGTTTTCATCACATAACCTAGTCTTATAATAGTCTACAAATAGTCCTAAAATAGGGGATGGTTGTGGAACAACATATTACAGCTATCAACTAACAAATTTCTTTTAAGAGTACAACTACGACGTCTTACAACAATTCATCTTTGCAGGCTGAAAAAGTAGTGAAATAGCTTAATTACATGACTAACAAACTATCCCTTGTCAACAACACAAGTCTTACTTCATAATTCATCCAACCAAGAAGAGAAAAACCTCTTGAGCAACATGAAAGATTCGCAACAATCCTTACGACACAAGCTGTCCAGAATATCTAGCACAACATACTAGAATATACTTCTTGTTTTCATGAATAAACTGTACTAAATATACAACTATGATTACTTACCTCTGCCTTCAAGACTATGGTTTCCTTCAATAACCTTAGAAGGTTGCAATAGTTGCTTGGTAAAGTGAAATAAAGAGATGATAAGAGTCTTTTGAAAAACTGAAAACTTGTTTCAATTGGAAATGACTAGAGGGCTGCTTTTTGAGCCGTTTTTAAAGACTTCTTTGAGTGACTTTCTCTTGACATTTTGAAAATATATGAACACCTTTTAATACACGCAACATCTTGTCCCTCATAATTGGGCCTAAATGGGTCTCAAATTTGATGGACCTTGACTGCCCATTTTCCAGCTTTCTTCTTAATTAGTTTTAGGCCCAAATAGCCAAGTCGGTTGTGTCTCCCTTGGGCCATTTTACATTCTTCTTGGACTGAAAATAATGTCCATTTATGATGTTAAAACATGGGATAAATTTACCCCCTTAACATGGACTTTATTCAAAATCAAACTTGTACAAATTCAACGTTGGGTCTCAGCTCCGTTTGGCTAACAAATTTAAGCTAAGCAAGTAGGTGACTCACCTACTAGCTTATTAAGTCCTACAAGCACCTCAATTCTTTTACTTTGTTTAGGGTTGTGATATCCTCAATTTGACACAAAACATGTATACACTCGACCCTCTTAAGCGTTAGACGCATATATCTCCCATCAACACGAGATTCAAGTACGTTTAACAATTAGCGTTAATTTGATCAAACCATATCATGTTTCATTTACATATAATTAGTACATGTAAAATATGGGGAATTACACAACAATCAATTTTCGTTCTTGTTTCTGGTTGGAGTTTCTCCTCGATGGTTTCGGTTCGCATCTTATAGGTGTTTGACATTTACTAGTTCTTGGAAATTAGTAGATTAGTAGCGGTAATTTCAAAAAAAGGTAGCCTTTATGCTCTTTCACATATGAGAATATAACTTCATATATGTAATGTTTATTTACTCTCGTGTTTTGTTTATTCCCGTGATTATGATCTGTTGCAACATGTTCCTTTGGTTTGTAATTCGATCAAACTTTATTTTTCTTAATACAATTAGTTTTTTATCAAATTATTTTTATATGATTTTATTTCTTTGAACAAATTTTTGAGCCTGTTTGCGTATGATTTTTTTCTAGCAGTCATTGTATAGCAATTTGAATAACTATATAACTTATGAGTTTGAAGATTACATTAGTTGACATGTCAAAGTAGGAATAGTTATTTTTGCAAGTAAATCAGTGAAAGCAGTGATGAATGTGAAGAAAGCTTGCTTTTGTGAAAATATAAAGGGATAAATTTTAGTGTTACTCTATTCACATCAACAATTGTAAGCTGTTGAAAAAAAATGAAACAGGTTGAAATAAAATTTGATCACAGTTTTTTTAGTGTTAGTTGTATGGGTTTCTTTACTTGTAATTGTTTTGCTGGTTGGTAGGTTTTCTCATTAATATTATTATTATTTTAACATGGGTAGTATGATTATCTAATTTTAATGGAAAATGGAACAATTAGTTCTCTTTTAGTTGTTTACAGATTATCTCACTTCAAGTAGCTACTAACTATTTTCAATTCGTTAGCTTATTCCTATCTTACTTGGTAAATAATTCTTCCATTAACATCTATGATTTTATGTTTGATTTTCAATTTTTTGATTAATATTGACCCACGTTCCAGTGGGTTTGGTTATTTTAATTGTTTTTCATTGTCTTATAGAAATGACAATAAGCACGAGGTGTCAGTTTCTTAAATTAGAAAATGTTCTAAGCTGGAAATAAATGCTTATTGGCTCTAACTCCCTTTTAATATTAGCAAATATGATAAAGGTGAGAGGGACCAAAAATTTGTCCAAGATCTATTATAATCAATAAATTAAAGAGGGAAAAAATAGTTATACAAAGTTCGCAAAAGAAGAATAAACAATTTAAAAACTAAGCTTTAGGCATATTTCTTTACCCATGTATAATCTTGTTCTCAATAAAAAATGTGGTTACACATCTTTGTGGAGATGCTAAAAATAAAATAAATAAATAAATAAACAATTCTTTTTTAAAAAAATCAAGGATGCGGTGATGCACCATGACTAAACGAGTTTGATATCTTTCTTTCATTCAAATTAAAATGTGGTTAGAAAATTCTTAAAATGTGGAGAAGGAAATTACGCCTCTAACTTCTAGACGAAGAATGCGGTGATGCATCTAAGTTAAGACTCATAAAATTTGTAATTTTTATATATAAAAAATGATGAACGAATTAAGGCTCATAGACATAATTTATCCCAAAATAATTTAAGACAAGTATAAAATGATAAAAGCGACCATGCTAGAACCATAGGACCGGAGGGGTGCCTAACATTTTCCCCTCAGTCAACAGAATTCCTTACCCGATCTTTGTATTCATAGACGAATAATAAAAGAGTCAACTTTTGTTTGATTAGGGATCTAAATAAGGTGACTTGGAACACCAAAACTCAATTCCAAGTCGCGACTCTAATAAATAACAAATATAATCCCTTTCTAAATGTCACTTTAATTGGAAAAGCACTTTATTTTTCAAAACCTCGCGCGAGGAAAAAAATATGGGTGTGATAGACTGGCGACTCTGCTGGGGACTTTTTCAGAATTCAAGCTTTGTTATATTGATAGATATTGGTTCTAATATATTGTGTTCATTGGCTTAATGTGGTATTTGTTCACTTGTATTATAGTGATATTATTGCATGATTTATAAATTGTCTTCTCTCGCGCATCCCCTCTGAGTCTCTTAAAGTATAGGGTGGCCAGAAATGCAGTTATACATCCTACTTTCCATTGAGATAAAGCTAGAGTGTCTTGGCACCCAGTGAAGGATTATTAGTTGCACATGTTAGGAAGGGTTAGACAAGCAATGAACTCGAAATAACACTGTTATCGATAAATTGCCCCTCCCTGACTTGAGTAACCGCTCGAGTAAAGCCCATCTACACACCTATTTCTACTAGGTTTGAACCTAGTTCAACTGAAACACATGCGTGGGTATCTTTATTAGGCTCCACCTATTTGCATCATTCGCATTTGACTTAGTGGGACTCGACACAGGGGTCAGATCCATCTAGGACAGGTGTCCTTTTTTACTTAACATATATGTGCATCCTGTATGTTATTTGCAATGTTCTTGGGAAGGCCTAGGTTGTTGACGAACTTTAGGCTACCTCGTCAAATTTAATAAAATAATTTCTTTTGATAATTTACCTTTGCAAAACCAATGGTTTAAGGAGCTTGGTATTTTCATATGCAAATCAAAATATATTGTCTTTTTTTTTTTACAAATCTATCCAATTTTTTTTAAAAAATAATAAATAAATAAATAATAATAATAATGGAACAATAAATGGGGTATAGCGATATTTTGTATCTTCCTAAATTAATCCATGTATAAAATTTATGATAGAAATTAATTTAAATAATTTTTCTTTCACGTAATCTTAACATTAAAACTTTGCTGGACATTGAGACACACCATTAATATTTTCCTAAGAAGGTAGCTTTCAAATAAGATCATCAGGCACACTTAGTTATTTTTAGAGTAGGAAGAAAAAATGTCGCCATGAAAATTGCATCTGTGCTTCTAAATTATTTTTTTAAGGCTTGATCAAAGTGTATTATATCTTAGGCTGTTTAAGACAGGTAACGAAAGTCAAAAAATATTCGCCCTGTAAGAATGAGTCCTTACCTCTTTCTCTCCAAATCCTTAGTCCTAAAAATATTTTCATTGTCGTTCCATATCTGCTTGAGTAATAGTCTAAGTGGTCTTTAAGTTAAGTGTCTTGCAAATTTAGATATTCCCTGACTTTCCCTCTTCTCCCCCCTAGGTACAACATGTCTCCACCGGTTTGAGGGAAGTGTCAGAAGAGGAAAAGGGATGCAAATGTACCACTTCAGGTCATGGATTGTACTCCTGTGTTACTCTGGGCATGATGGAACGATATGGGTCAGAAAGAGCAGGGGAAGATATTCAAGTATTTGGGCTTCTTGACCAGAATTATGCAAGTAAACCCCATGAAGGACGTTATTGAAGCACAAATATCCTTTTGGGATCCCACAAATTATTTGTTTCATTTCTCAAATTTCGAACTCACCCCAACCTTGGAGGAAATAGCGGGATTTACTAGATTTGGGGTAAAATTATATCATCAGAAACTTGTGGCTCCGAGGAACATCTCCATCAACAAATTCTTCTTTCATATGAACATCTGCAAAGCCAAGGTGGAATAGTTGGACAAAGGCTAGATCTTGTTGCAGTTTCTATATGATAGGTATGTAAAGGAGGAAGGGTTCCAACGTTTTGGGAAATAACTGTGCAACAAAGGAAGCTTCGAAACATGGAAAGTCCATAGGCGTTTTGCTTTTATGGTGGATTTTTTAAGAATAATATTTTTTCCAAGGAGTGATAAGAAGATTAGCATCCGCTTAGCTGGGGTAGTAAATGTATTGGTTGAGAAAGAGGGTAATACTATCATCCCGATGATCTTAGCCGATATTTACTGTGCCTTGATAGCCTGCCAGAGGGGAAAGGGATTCTTTGAAGGTTGCAACATATTATTGCAATTGTGGATAATAGACACATCTCTACCAGCCTCGTAATATGACAGGATTTGTTCAGGATCGCAGCGATTACATCACAAGCCATGTTAAAAGGGTGGAAAAGTATGAGTGTCTGGAAGGGGTTAATGCTTGGATGGAGCGTTTACATTCGCTAACTTCAAGTGAGATCACATGGAACTCCCTTGGTTCTCTTTTTCGGATTCATACACATGTCATTTGTTCGCCCTTTCTTATTGTTGATGGGTATTAGGGATATCCAACCATATGTATCAATGCGTGTCCTACGTCAGTTGGGAAGACGACAGATTATCCCTGCCACTGAAGAAACAAAAGAGTTTGTGTATGAAATAAGATCGGGGACTGCCCCTCCTGAAGGACTAATCTAGAAGATTTGGGATGGTGATCTCATTATAGGACTTGAAACTATGGTTAGGGAGTGTGATAGGGGAAAGGTTCACTTAGGATACCTGGATTGGTTCAAAAAACAACATCCTTTACAAGTTAGACCAGAGACATTTGTAAAAGGACTGATTGATCATGAGACAGAGATAAATATAAGGGTCGAGTTGGCGATACATGATTACCTCGCCGTTAATCAGGCACTAAGAGCAGACTTGGAGCCTGCTGAAGTCTCTCTAACTCGAAAGCAAGTAGAACTCAAATAATAAATGGGTAACGAAGCTGAAAAGGAGGTTTTACTTCAAGGGCATATTAAGTTGGCAACAATTAGGGGGACACAAGTAGTAAAACTGGCGGCATCTCGACAACTACAACTAAGAGATCGTGATTAGGAAGGTCAGACCGATTTTGACGAAGAGAGGTCCCAATGGATCTGTGAGAGGGGAAAGCTGCAAGAAGAACTGGAGTCAGCCTTAGCTCGAGAAAAATGTTACAAAGATGTAATTGCCACTCATGTCCAATAGATGTGGGGTGGGTTCAAACTTGCAAGACGCTTCGTGCAAAGGTCCATTGTCTAGCTGATCGCACTGCACAAATCAGTTTAGATTACCAAGGGATGAATCACGTAGAATTTCTAGCAAGGGTACTTAATTTTGCCAGATGTCTCACAACCTCCTTGTAGGATATATATTTGGAGGTAGGAGGACGTGTGACACCACGTGATCCGTGAGTGAGAACGTCGAAGGCATTTACATGGTTGGTTCTTGGGGCATGAGTCTAATATCTTTTATTTTGTTTTGTTTCATTATGTTAGCTTGCATCGTTTCCTTTCATCTATTGTTCCACCTTTTATCTAGTTGAGTCTATTTAAATTCTAGTTTTATTCGTTTAGTGATATTGTTTGTGTCTTAAACCTTGTTGAAAGACATTTCAAGTTGTGCCCATTTCATGTGTTATTTTCTTAAAATCTTGTATTTAAAAATATATATGTCATATAATTTTATTTTAAAAAAAGTTTCACTGCAAACTATGCAAAGATTTGATTCATGCACTAGCATGATACGTAGGCAACCCAATGGATTCGATCAAAACCTTCTAAAAAATATATGTATATTTTATACTGATAATGATAAAAATTATAATAATAAAAGAGGAAAAAAACGCCTAGATATATCGAGATGAAACATAAGGCCTCCCAAGATAAGAAGGAAAATGTATAATATGTGTTCATAATCTGCAAAACTTTTAATGCTAATTCGCTTGCTACTTCATAGAGGGAGTGTGGGAGAGAGAAAGAGAGATAGAGAAAGGGACAAAAATAATTTAAAGGTGATTGGTTCGCGGTTAAGCTGGCATCACATCCATAATATACAAGGTCAAAAGAGAAAGAGAAAATACCCCGCCAAGATAGAAAAGGGGTGGACCATGATGAAAACCAGATGGTTTCATCGGAAGAGGTGATAGTAGAGGAAGTAAGGATCTTGAGACAAATGGATGAGATGTATGAAGCTTGGATGAATGGACATGCTCCACCATCTTCAATGCATGAATATCTGAGTTCTAATATGCTATCCACTATGCTAGTCCCAACAAATAATCCAATTTATCCAACCGGATTTGGCCCACAGGTTAACACTTCCAACTTTGCTGGAACATCCACTGTATGCCTCGTGGCTATGCCTATGACAAGTAATCCTCTTTTCTGCAAGCTGCATAAGCTAATGTAGTCCCTCAATCGATGCCAGTGCCAAAATCCAGTGATGATTCCCATCTCAGATTCAAAATGATCAGGGCTATGCCCCTGAGCTAACTTTAAAATTCCAAGCTCTTATCATCATAGTTCCCCTGTTGAGGTTTCTAACCCTACTAAAATGAGGAACATGAAGAAATGGCTAGAAAAATGAAAAGCTTGGAACAAAGTTTGAGGGACATGCAGGGATTAGGAGGCCACAAAGGCATCTCATTCAATGACTTGTGCATGTTTCCCATTGTCCACTTACCTTTGGGATTTATGGTCCCAAAGTTTGAGAAGTATAATGGCCATGGAGACCCTATTGCCCATTTGAAAAGGTATTGCAATCAACTAGGGGTGCTGGAGGCAAAGAGGAACTACTCATGACTTATTTATGAGAAAGTCTAGTAGGAATTGCATCGGAATGGTTTATAGATCAACACATTGCCAACTGGCATACTTAGGATGATTTGGCTTGGTGTTTTGTGCAAAAATTTTAGTACAGTGTTGACATTGTTCCAGACCGCGCCTCACTGGCAAACATGAGGAAAAGGACCACTGAAAACTTTTGTGAATATACAATTAGATGGAGGGAGCAAGCTGCTAGGTTTTAACCCCCAATGAAGTAGTCAGAGATGATCGATGTCTTTCTCCAAACATAAGAACCTCACTACTTCCATTACTTGCTTTCTACCGTTGGAAAAATACTTGCTATTGTTATTAAGGTTGGGGAAATGGTAGAAAGTGGCATCAAATCAGGAAAGATTGTGAGTCAAATTGCTTTAAAACCCACTATACAAGTGCTTCAGAACGACTCAGGAAATCTTGCAGGCAAAATAAGGAAGGAAGATATGGCTACTATTGTATCAGAGCTCAGGACCTATGTACATAATCCCTATAACCCCACCCAACACTACTTTCCTTCTCAAAATTCACGATATCCTACTCACATCCTCAGTATCTCATTTACAATGCACAACCATATGTTCAACCCCCATCATGTCCACAATTATGTGCGCCAACTCCTCATATTCAACTACCAAACCCATAAAGTTACCAAAATACTACTAATGCTGATTTTCATCCTAGAGCAGAGCACAACAAAGAGAAGGCATCTAGGGATTCCTTCACTCCTATTGGAGAATCATATGCCAGCTTATTACAAAAATTAAGGTCATTGAATGTTCTGAACCCTATTGAAAGAAAGGTCCCGAATCCTCCCCCCCAAAACCTGGATTATTCCCAAAGATATGCATATTGTTTCGATGCCCCAGGGCACGACGTAGAAAAATGTTGGCATTTAAAAAGGGCGATCCAACACCTTATTTATATGCATCAAATCATAGTGCAGAGTCCAGAGGGTCCAAATATCAATCAAAATCCATTGGTTGTGCATAATGAAACCAATATTCTGGGAGTGATCCATGGTGCCGAGGAGATGGTGATCCCATACAAGCCTATCCTTAAGGTCAAAGTTGGTGCAGAGAGTGCAACAAATGCGGTTGATTTGATAAAGAAAGTAACTATGAATGTGGAAGAGATGCCAGAAAGGCTAGGTCCATCCAGCGCGCCCATCCTAGTTGTGAAAAGACCTGTTGATGATGCTTGGGAAAGCCAGAAAGAACCAAAGCTACTTGCTACCAAGGGAACAAACAAGCCTATCTTGGTTATGCAAGGGGCCCCTTCCTCACCTGTTATCATTAAGCCGGTGTCCCAACTTCCAATGACTAACCCTAAGGTTGTTCCTTGGAATTATAAACATACCATTGTTACATACAAGGGAAAAGAAATCAATAACAAAGTTGATGAAATAAGAGGGTTAACCCATTCAGGGAGATGCTATGTCCCGATGGAGTTAGGGAAGATTGAAAAAATGATCCAACGATAGTTAAGGGCCTAGTTTCTGAGGGGGAAGCAGAAGAATTCTTAAAAAAGATGAAATTTTCAAACTATTCCATCGTGGAACAGCTAAAGTAGACACCAACACAGATCTCTTTGATGTCTCTATTATTAAACTCAGATGAACATCCTAAGGCTATAATGAAGATTTTGGATGAAGCACATGTTCCTAAGGAGGTTACTATAAGTCAACTGGAGAAAATTACTAACAAAATCTTTGAGGAAAATATGATTACATTTTCCGATGATGAGCAACCTATGGAAGGAACTGGACATAACCAAGGCCTTCATATAACTGTAAAGTGTTAGCATTCATATGTCAATTGAGTTCTAATTGATAGGGGTTCTGGTGCTAATATTTGACCTTTATCAACTCTGCAAAAATTGAATATCAGTATTCAAAGGGTACGACCTAATAATTTATCTATTAGAGCTTTCGATAGGGCTAAAATTGATGCCATTGGTAAGATTGAGCTACACTGACAATTGGCCCTGTTGACTTTGCAATAGATTTTCAAGTATTGAACATTAAGGCATCGTACAATTTGTCGTTGGGAAGGCCGTGGGTACATAAGGTCTGGGCAATCCTATCTACATTACAATAAATGACAAAGCTCGAACATTATACACAAGAAGTGATTATTCATGGGCAAGGAGACCTATCTATCCACAAAGATTCTTCCATTCCCTTTATTGAAGCTAATTATAACACTATTACACTGGGTTATGAAGTTTGTGAGGTGGTAGATGTTGAGCATATCCTTGAGGGGAATCTCATTCCAAAGCCATAGCTACCCGCTGCATCTGTTAAGATGATAAATGAAATGTTAAGGCATGGCTTTGAACCTGGAAAAGGCTTAGGAGCGTTTTTGCAAGGCAGAGCTCATCCACTGAACCCATTCAAAAACCCTGGTACTTTTGGCTTGGGGTACAAGCCCATAGCTGGAGATAAAAAGAGGGGAAAAATAAGAAAAAGGGAGAATGCTCACTTGCTAGGCCAATACTGCCCATCGACAAATTGTTTGTCAGATTCCACACTATTGAGTCTTCCAAGTCAGCCCCATCGAAGTTAGTATCGGATGTAGATGTGGAATTGAGCAACTATTTCAAGACTTATTTATTGAGGTTGATATGGTTGACTTCGGGGAGAGACACAGTAACAAAGTCATACAATCCATTGGCCCTGATGTGCAGATCAACAATTGGGAGGCTATTCCTCTTCCTATTAGGAAGGAGTCTTGGTAGTTGTTCTTACTTTGACTTTATGTTTTTTTTTTCCGTTTACCCAAGCATAATAGTTTCAATTTCTATCTTACTGTTCGAGACCTCTTATCTTCCTTTTCAATGAAATTTAGGTCCGTTTTCCACTTCTACCTAATATATTTATTTTTCTTTTATACAGTTCTGCTTATATTGATTCTAGTGATATGACATGCGTGCAGAATTTTTAGTCAGATCTTAAAATCCAATCTAATCCTGAAATAATAAATCAAGAAGTCGAATATGACAAAGACGAAGAATTCATAGATGTAAGCAAGGATTTTCAATATTTTGAGAATAAATCAAATCCTAACATGAGCAAAATTGAGACAATCAGTCTAGGAGATCATGAAAATATTAGGGAGACTAAGATAAGCATGCCTGCTCAACCGCAACAAAACTAAGAGATAACCTAGGCTTTACTTGACTATGAAGATGTTTTTGCGTGGTCTTATGATGATATGCCTAGGTTGAGAACTGACATGGTTGTCCATAAGTTGCCAACTGACCCTACAATTAATTCGGGTAAACAAAAGTTGAGAAAGGTTAAAACCGACATGAGTGTAATAATTAACGAGGAAATTACCAAACAACTTGAGGCAAAGGTCATTGGAGTTTCTCAATATCCTTCATGGTTAGTCAATATTGTCCTTGTCCCTAAAAAAGATGGCAAAGTTTGAATGTGCGTTGATTATCACGATTTGAACAAAGCAAGTCCGAAAGATTAATTTTCATTGCCCAACATTCACATTTTGTTAGATAATTATGCTAAGAATGAATTAGCATCATTTGTGGATTGTTACGTTGGATACTACCAAATTATTATGGACAATGAAGATGCAAAAGGGAAATCTCTTATCACATCATGGGGTACATATTATTATCGAGTCATGCCATTCGGGTTAAAGAATGCAGGAGTAACTTACATGAGGGCAATGACCACCATGTTCCATGACATGATGGATAGAGAAATAGAAGTTTATGTAGATAATGTTATTACAAATCAAAAAAGCAATTGGACCATGTCAAAGACCTGCGAAAATTCTTTCAAAGGCTTTTAGGTATAATCTCAAGCTTAATCCAGCAAAATATGTGTTTGGTGTACCATCAGGAAAGCTGTTGGGGTTCGTAGTTAGCCAACGAGATATTGAATTATATCCTTCAAAGATAAAAGCTATTAAGGAATTACCACTGCCAAAAAATAAAACTGAGGTGATGAGCCTCTAGGACGGTTAAACTATATCACTAGATTCATCGCTCAGCTCACAACAACATACGAGCCTATTTTCAATTTATTAAAGAAGAATGCCATGGTCAAATAGATCAAGGAATGTCCAAAAGCATTTGATAGAATTAAAAGATGCTTTATCAAATCCGCCCATATTGATCCCTCCTGAGCCAGACATGCCTTTGATATTATATATGTCAGTGTTAGATAATTCTTTTGGATGCATACTTGGTCAGCATGATGTTTCTGGTAAGAAAGAGCAGGCCATATATTACATCAGCAAGAAGTTTACTACTTACTACTTACGAGTCATAGTACACTCTTCTTGGGTGGCCCAGAAGTTGAAGCATTACTTTTCTTCTTACACTACTTACCTCATTTCTCGTATGGATCCCTTGAAATAAATCTTTCAAAAACCTATGCCCACGGGCAGGCTTGGAAAATGACAAATATTACTTACTGAATTTGACATTATTTATATGATACAAACATCAATGAAGCCCTAGCCTTGGCAGATCATTTGGCAAAAAACCCTATTGATGATGAATATGAGCCCATTAAGACTTATTTACCTTAGGAGGAAGTATTATGTTCCCATGAAGTTATTCTCGATAACAACTTAGGGTAGAAGTCATTCTTTAATGGGGCCTCTAACAAAAAAGGAGTTGGGATAGAAATCATTTTTATGTCCATGTTTGGGGAATATTATCCTGTAATAGCCCAACTCAAATTCTATTGTACTAATAATATGGCAGAGTATGAAGCTTGTATCTTAGGCTTGATGTTAGCTATCAACATGGGAGTCCAAGAATTATTAGTATTGGGAGACTCTGACTTGCTAGTCCATCAAATTCAAGGAGAATGGCAAACTCATGATACAAAGCTCATCCCATATCAAAGTTTCTTGCAAAGGCTTTTTCGGCAGTTTATTTCAGTGAAGTTCAAACACATTCCTAGGGCTCATAATGAGATTGCTGATGTCTTAGCCACCCTATCCTCAATGCTCCGTCATTTAGATAAAGCTTAAATCGACCCACTATATATACAGATTCGTGACCAACATGCTTATTGCAATGTAGTCGAGGAAGAACTTGATGGAAAACCTTGGATCCATGATATCAAAGCACACCTTCAATTTGGAGAGTATTCTATAGGCGCCACTAGCAAGAAAAAGAGAACTATTCAACGACTGGTTAACAGTTTTGTCTTAAGTGGAGGGATCTTGTACAAGAGAACTCTTAATTTAGGTCTTCTAAGGTATGTAAATGCCAAAGAAGCTTCAACTATCGTGATTGAAGTGGATTCAGGAATCTGTGGGCCGCATATGAATGGGTATGTCCTGGCAAAAAAAAAATACTCTGAGATGGTTATTATTGGCTTACCATGGAGAAAGACTCCATTCAACTTGTTTGTTAATGCCATGAATGCCAAATACACGGTAATTTGATACATTCTCCACCCTTAGAGTTCATATAATGTTTGCTCTATGGCCTTTTGTGGCTTGGGGAATAGATGTGATTGGATCCATCAAACCTAAAGCATCAAATGGCCATAGGTTTATTTTGGTAGCCATAAATTATTTCACAAAGTTGGTAGAAGTAGTGACTTTCAAGTCTGTGACCAAAAAGGCTATAGTGGACATTGCTCATCATAGTGTTATATGTCGGTTTGGTGTCCCAAAGATAATTATTATGGATAATATTGCTAATCTTAATAGTAATTTAATGGGAGAGGTGCATCATCAATTTAAGATCGAGCATCGAAATTCAACCCCATATCGCCCGAAGGCAAATGGGGCTGTAGAAGCTGCTAACAAGAATATTTAAAACATACTATGCAAAATGGTGCAAGGTTCTCGATATTGGCATGAAAAACTACCTTTTGCATTATTGGGTTATCATACTACAGTTCGTTCATCAACGGGCGCTACTCCTTATTCGCTAGTTTATGGGACTGAAGTGGTTATACCTGCAGAAGTTGAGATTCCATCCCTCCGAACTATTGTAAAGGAAGAAATTGATGATGAAGAATGGGCCAAAACACAATTGGAGAAACTAAGCTTGATTGATGAGAAGCGATTGGCAGCAGTGTGTCATGGTAAGCTATGCTACGTTTGACTTGATTCTTATTTTACAAGATACGTATGCAGCCATATTACTAGGGTTCGGTACGACCAAATAGAAATTCCCAAAATATCATGTTTAGAAAACTGGGCAAAAGTTCCTTTTCCTTTTGTCTACCGAGTCAATTCCTAGAGTTAAAGGTCAACCCCATGCATCCAAGCCTTCATGACATCCTTTTTTTCTACCCTCACCCAAAAGTCACATTACGATCGAAAAGACCCTCAAATCAACCTTTGAAATGTAAAGCATAAAAACATTACAGTTATAAAACAATGTAGCAAGGGGTGATGTTCTTCTTCAACAATGCAAAGTAAATAAACAAAATAGAAATGAGAGAGTCTTATTGAGGAAAACCCTAAGAGGCACCATAAGGCGAAGGTGAGATTGAGAGAATAAAAATGAGAGAGTCTTATTGGTGAAGACCCTAAGGGGCACCATGAGGAGGAAGTGAGATTGAGAGAATAGAAATGAGAGAGTCTTATCTGTGAAGACCCTAAGGGGCACCATAAGGCGAAGGTGAGATTGAGAGGATAAAATGAGAGAGTCTTATTGGTGAAAACCTTAGCGAGCATCATAAGATGAATGAGGTCTCGAATTTGTTTATGGTCTATTAAGGTGTGTAGAATTCAAGGTCAAAATTTAATGATCAATAAGTGTCGGTGAATAGTTTGGATGGATAGATTGGACAAATTAATTCAAAGCGTATATCATGATCGATAGAGTCAGTCACTATACTCAGATAAGTTC
The DNA here is from genome assembly GCA_025774065.1 of Solanum ossicruentum. Lineage (NCBI taxonomy): Eukaryota > Viridiplantae > Streptophyta > Magnoliopsida > Solanales > Solanaceae > Solanum > Solanum ossicruentum. Next base: position 554,334 of record JAOTQR010000045.1, on the reverse strand, counting down.
TCCACTTCCTTCCTTGCTCTAAAAGTGATTCGTCTCATTGAATCTTCTTTTTCTTTCTTTTTTTTAAATTATTTTTTGTCCTCTTTTCTTCATCTTTTTCTTTTTCTTTTTCCCTTAAGTCCTTCGGTCGAATTCATATCAAAAAAGGGCAAGAGATAAAGAATAAAGTATCTCCAAACTTGCTACCAACTTTCTAATTGCACAAAGTGAAACATCGAGCCAATTGACAAAATTCAGATTAAGGAGAAATGATGATGAGTTGTCATTTACCAACAGGTCTTGAAATTTTGACGCAGTGGTTTAATGGAAGCATGACTAGTTAATATCATGAAATAAAGGTGTGTATTGGATTAAAAAGCACAGTCACTCTGGGTAATCATATGTGGGTCAGTCAGCAACCAACCAATGAAGGGCATTAATATCCTAGAGGAAAAGATCAAAATGACGAGTATTAAAGCGATCGTTGTCAGAAGTCAAGACCGTGAACCAATCACCACTCTTAAGAATTTAAAATATTCTTTGAAACAAGAATATAGGTTGCGCTCAATTGGATGGTTTAGAATCCTAAGCACTTGATCTAAATTATGGAGAGTAAAATGCCAATGTTACTATACTAGTTTGTCTCACTCAATTGTGATGAAATTGGTTAACTTTGCATAACATTGAGGAGCATGGTCACATAGGAAAATAAGATTCTCTATGCCTCAAAAATGGTATATGTTTAACACTCACATTTTTTTTTCTTTTTTTCTTTTTTTTCTCTATCTCCTAATCTAAACTGAGGCAAAAATTTTGTTCGTATTGATAAAATTTAATGTAGCAGGACCCTCCTGAATAATGGGACTTAATGTAGCAGGACCCACCTGGATAATGGGACTTAGTGTACAGGAGCCTACTGGATAATGGAATTAGGACCCTCCTAGATAATGGGATTTAGATTAGCAGAACCCTCCTGGATAATGAGATCAGGACATTCCTGGATAATGGGACTTAGTGTAGCAGGACCCTTCTGGATAACGGGATCAGGATCCTCCTGGATAATGGAACTTAATGTAGCAGGACCCTCCTTGATAATGGGATCAGGGCCCTCCTAGATAATGAGATTTAGATTAGCTGGACCTCCTGGATAATGGCATCAGGACCTTCCTGGATAATGAGACTTAGTGTAGCAGGACCCTTCTGGATAATGGGATCAGGATCCTCCTGGATAATGGGACTTAGATTAGCAGGACCCTCCCAGATAATGGGGTTTAGATTAGCAGGACCCTCCTGGATAATGGGACTTAGTGTAGCAGGACCCTTCTGGATAATGGGATTTAGGCTAGTAGGATCCTCTTAGATGATCGGCCTAGAAGGAACCAATTTAAGTGGATCTTCACAATCAATGGAATTACTTAAACAAGTCACAAACATATGAAGAATGCATTGCAATGAAGGTCAAGTCATTCAGAACCTTGATTCAAAGCTAAGCATTCTCCTTCTTTCATGCTCACAAAATTTTCTTTGCTATATATACTGGGGCAAAAATTTTGTGCTATTATTTTTGTGTGTTTCTATTTTAGGAATTTAGTTGCAAAATAAGGTCAATTCCCATGTCAAGCTCAAGATCGTGTCTATAAAATAAAGCATCGTTAACTTTGAAGCTAATTTTCAATTCAAATAGTAGGAGCTAGTCTTGAAGACAAGGAAAGTTTCCAACATTTAGTGCCTGAAGCCTACCTGGGAAACAAGTTAACCTTCAAGTTCATATAAGATGACATCCCACCATTTGAGAAGACATGAAAGCCCGAGATGATTCAAGGGAAGATATAAAGATAGGATCTTGTCATTGCTTTTCTTTTAGTTTTATCCTTCGTTCGTATGTAAATTAGGAATTGTGAACTGGAGCATTGATGGACCTCACCTTACTTCCAACTCATCATTTCACCTCCTTGAATTACACGTGACCTAATTCCCATATGATCGGGGATATGTGGGATGTCCAAAACCAAGACTCGGTCACATCTTTTTCCTCGCAAGTAAGAGTCTGATCAAAGCTTGTCGCATTTTCTACTTCTTTGTCTGCACACTCTTCGTGTTTTCAGTCAAAGAGGGGCAAATTGTAGACACGTAATTTTTGACCAAACCTAATTTATCTATCTTTTTACTACTTAAATATTTATTTACGTATTTTTCTAAATTGACATTTTTATTTTAGCATTATTTATAGTAGGTTTGTTTAAAATATTTGAAAATTACAAAATATGGTCACATTTTTAGATAAGTTTGTCTTAATTTATTTCCAAAAATATACAGAAATATGATTTTTTTTAGATGTTGATAAATTAGATTTTTTCTTAAAAATTATAAGTTTAGATTGGCTATTCCTACATTATGCTAGCTTAAAAAATTAAATAATTGTTTCATTCTTAATATATTTCTTTTATTTTATAAATATTTATACATATATATATATATATATATAGTTATATATATG